>JAANSP010000845.1:0-18179 GCA_036850745.1 Homidia socia
TAATGACTGCAAATATCCATAAAATGTATTTGTGTACAGGAACGATATCAACTTTGAGAAATAACAGTTACATGACATGACGCACGTATATCAGTGCATGATCAAAAAATAAAGCTAACAGTAATTTAATATTTGATTTTCTCTCAACATTAAAACGCATTTGGTGGTCGAAAATATTGACGATGACGATTTAATAATATATGTTGTCAAAGATCTGTTGTAGACCCTAGAGATTTTTCTGCTACATGTGCTTCAAGACATTGGAAAATATTGAACGTAAACTGGAGAGTGGAGAGGAGACAGGAGACCGATTTTAAATGTACTGCGCATGCATATGACCATATTTTTTGCCTGACTTACGTCAGATTTTATTTTGCAAACAAAGCGCTCTAATAAATAACAACATTGGACAATAAACCATGAAACAAAACATTTAATCTTTAGAATGAGCATGCCCTGTACCTACATGCATACCTATACGCCAACTTGCACACCAGTTCTAACAGGCAAAGAAATGTAATCTCAAGAGCACATCGACTCTAATAAAAAAGTGAGTGGAATTTAAAACTCATACTTTATTACAAGCTTCTTCTCTTCTCTCAAAAGAAAATCGACTCGGGCAGAGGACTAAATTCCATTGCATGATAAATCCTCCTGCTTAAGTTGACCATATGTTTCTCCATCACATATAGCAGCACCAAAAACAACGGCACCAAGTACTCTGAAAGAAAAAGCTGATTTTTTTTCTTTTTTATTCTCCTTTTCAGTATTTTTAGGAATGCACATATTTTTGCATGAGTGTACTTATAACCCACCGCCCCAACCAACCACAGGCGGCGGCATGCCATTCTTCAAAGGCAGGGTATAAACAAAAATCCAATATTACATTGTTGATAACAATAAAAGTTTCATTTCAAATTTTTATCATGCACCTCTGAACAAAAAAAACTTTTTCTTCCCCTCCTTTTACCATTACCAACAACAAATGTTCATATTATGTGTTTATTTACCTTTGCATCCCACCACCAACACCGACATGGTCGTCATCGTCGTCAAATTCACATGTGTGATGTGTGCATTTTTTTAAATATTTTTTTTCTATTCCTACCGTACAACATAGTCTAACCTAAGTCTTGCATGTTCGCACGCAGTTTCTTATATTCCAAGTAAAAAAAATTCTTCTCAGTAGCCACATAAAGATGAAATTAATGGTTTTACGAAACAATAATCCATAATCCAGCCACTGTACGGGTCAGGGAGAAAAGATATTGCTACGAGCTGTTTTAACTTTACAGATATCTACAACGGATAAGAAGAGAAAAATTCCTTTCTGCCAGCGCAACTGCGGGTTCCAACAACCTGCAGATTTGATGGCGCAAAAAACTCTTACTTACTAAAACATTAGTACAAAAACTATTTACACTATTATATAATATGTAGGTATAAGATGTTGTAGTATGATATCCCTATATACAAAGTAATTTCAATCAATTTGTCAAAATACATTTGGAAATGTTTTTACACAGTGAAAACAACGCTGGTTTGGTACCACTCAACGCTGGACTGTGGAACTGGTACATTGGAATGTGCAAATGCAAGTAGGTATATAGTGCAGAATAGCATGAAGAGTGTATGAATGTATAATACCTAATTGTAACATTAAACTTTCAACTCTTTTGCAACTTGTTTTACGCTGAGCGTAATGCATGCGATATGCAACAATATTATTGTAACTATTTTATTTGGTATTTTGTATTATGCAATGCATTTACTAGTAAACATTCAGTTTATTGTTAGTGTTGGGCTTAATGTAGGTACACAGAAATTATGTAAATGAAGCACACAATATTTTTCTCCCAGTGATCTCGAGGCGTCAATAACAAAGACCATCGCAATCATGATATATCATCTACAACATGGTCAATCTACTTTGCTGCAAGTTTCAGTAGCCAGTCCACTCAAAACGTAAAAATTGTGTGTAAACACAACTTTTAAATTAGTTTCTGAGGATAGACATGTTCCTGCGTACTGTATGTTATCTAAATAGGGACAATTATCGTTGGGTAATTGCCTCCAGTACGAAATACAGGTACTGTAAAATGTACCATTACGTTTATGACATGAATGGTAGAGTGACGTTTCGAAAGCCATTACTGAAGTAATATTAAAATGGGTTCGGTTGATGATAAAACTTTGGGTTTGCTTTTTATTATTGTTCTTTACTACACATCAAGTCGTTTCTTTATTTCCCTCTCTTTTTTATGTAAGTAAATAGCGTGGTGGAGCCACAATTATATATATTTTAGCTGATAATACAAATAATATCAACTGTTGAGAAAATAATAATGATTATGGTTATTGTAGTTTTTTATGTTGTTTTTACGGTAGTGAAACTTGAGCACACAGTGCCTTTTCCCTCATTTATTTGACGTTCTCAAGATAAATTACAAGGGTAATTGAGAGAAAAAACAACCATTACATAACACGGCTAGCTTTTGTTTTTATTTCATTTCTTTTTAATACAATGTGTGTTTTATTCTTACATCCGATATCCGATTCAGAGTATGCGCCTAAAGGACGGACAGAAAAAGGCGATAAGTGAACCCAGTCATTTCCTTACGCCTGCGTCTAACACCAGAAGCAAAAAAATCGTTGCAAGGGGTGCTAACATGCTTATTACATTGAGTTCGCAGTAATTACCGTATCCTTCTGATTGCTTCAGCAAAAAAGGTGAAATGGTCATCGGTGCGCGTAGGTATGCTGCAGCGCTTATAGGGTTGGGACTCATTTGAGAAATCAACAAACGGTTATATGGTGCATGCATGATCCATGATCCTCATCATCCAGTAAAATCAACTTGCCTAGCTGAAAAGTAACATTTCAATATTTTTCTTGCATGCCAACACACTTTTCTTGCAGGTTTGAAAAAAATGTACCGAGTGTACATACGACGAAAAAATTAATGCAGTTGTCTTTCTATATCTCCGTTTTTTCATCTCGTTCTTTCTTGCCCTTAAGCTGCATTTGCTACACTTGAAGTAATATAATTTTCTGCTTATCCACAATTCAAACATGTTATTATTCAGAAATCCTAATGAACTTAAGAAATCACACACTTAAATTCAAATTCATTCAAGGATTAAGTTTGATTCATAATAAAAGTTGTTTCGTTCAATGTTCTTATCACTGTCAATGTATAATATACCTATTACAGAGGGAGATAATATTATTGTTATTATATATGCAATCATATCGGTATCATCACCAATCACCACCACACCACTCTAGTTTTATAACTACTGATCTTGTTTTGCTATTGCTTTGATGCAACAAACACGTGCACAATTGGGCTTGTTTCACAATAAAAATATAATTTTTAACTAAAAGAAAAATCTTTTTATAATAATAAATAAAGCAACGAATCCAATTCTTGGATACATTTTTGATATAATCATTGAAATTTTCTGTTTATCTCTAGAAAAGGTGGACCTGAATATACCCAATAATATTTTTAATACTCTATCGTCTATTTTCCCCGTGTCCATCTCTCATTATTATTACAATTGTTTCTATATTTTCATCTCCCTTTCTAACGAACAAGTTTTTGTGTTTTGTATATAACGAGTATATGTACCTAGATATATGCATTAGTATAAGAGTAAGCCAGTATCATCAACAATAATAATAATTGATCTTCATCAATAATTTAATGGAATCGTGCAGCAATGGAAAAATAAAGTCAAAGGGTTGAGATTTTATTATTATTATTATTGTGGCTCACTTGAAATTTACAAAATAAACTGGACTTGCTCTTACGGAATGGTCGCGTAATGGTAATCACAATCAACCAAAGTCAAACGCAGAAGCAAAACTTATCTATTTATTGTATGAATAATCGATGCATCTCATGAACCATTACTACTACCTCTTCTTCTACTTTGACTTCTTCTTCTTCTTCTAATATTATTATTAAAAAGAGTGCAATGCAACTGTAGCAGTGACTTGCATGGAAAGTATTAAAAAATCGTGATAAAAACCCACTAGACAAGTTATATTCATGCATTTTCTTATTCTTAGTAAAAGTATAATAGATTTATTTAAGCTCAAAGGGTGTACTCTAACTGACTGGAAGGGTGATTGAGCGTTTCGGCAGTATCATCCATGATAAGCCACGACATAATAAAGTTAAAACGAAAAATAAAAAACAACTTCCATCCATATCATCATCATCATTGCTGTTCTTGTTCATCCAAGATTTTCGGTTCCAGTAGTAGTAGTAGTAATAGTATTTATTCAAGACTTGATTTCTCTTCATCTACTCTCGTTAGAGAAAATCCTGACGGTGCATATTTACCATACATGCAGAAAAGCGAAGAAAAAGAAGGTGGTGATGCTATAAAACTGGATTCCTAGCTAGACAATAAATTTCAACTAGACTGGCTTTCGATGCAAATATACTTTTATTGAGTAGTGCTTTAAGTGGGAAATGGGTTGTTGCTGGTGCTGATTTTATACAGGTATTATATCAGCTTTGGTTTTTGCTCATCATGAAAACTCATTGCATCTCTCTCTGTTCGGATTTATAACAGGCAAGTGCATTAGCTAAAATGGAATAGGCATAATAATATCATATAGGTAGATACAGTAATGGCGAGGAGTATGAAAAAGTAAAACAAAGTCCTTTGAGTCGTGAAATTTATTAAAATGAGAAAGCAATGAAGAAGAGTTGAGCTTTTCAAATGGTATCTTTGTAATTAATTAACTATGATGAAAGATTCGACTCTTGGTAAATTTCCCAAATCGACCACGCCATCATCGTCATCATCATCAACGCAATGATTCTGATCATCATGATTCTCAAGTCAACTTTAACTATTTCATATTAGATAATTATTATTTGATTATATGATGACTTTTGCATATAAAAATGCTTGCTTTGTGTATTTCAATGAAAATGAAAGTATGTCTGTAATATGATGATTCAACTTGCAACATCATCATACAAAAGAGCAAATATATATAATATTATTGTTTGCATGTAAAGTTGGTTTTAGGTAATTACTTTTTTCAGAACATAAAAATCTAAAGCATTCCATTTTTTTCTGGGCGTAACTAATTTAAATCTGGGTGGGAGTCGAATTTCAAAACGCACTAGAATTTTTATTGTGAATCGAATAGAAAACGACACGATATCAAGTGGCCTTGAGTAATTTATTAATTCAAATAATCAGACCGGACAGATATTTTTATGCGTTCAACATTACATATGATGAGGTTACTGCTCCACAATCAAAATTTACAATAATGATTTTTAAAAATTGTTGAAATTTCCTGTGAACGTTTGGAAATTTCTCAACCAAATGTAATCCCATAGGGGAAAGGGGAGATTGCTTACTGTGTGCGTATCATAAAATATAAAGTCTTGACTTAAAATACATTTTCACAGTTGCTGTCTACTTTAATGAATAAGTGTATCAAAAAGATCTTGGTTAATTTTGTTGTTTCCCTGTGGAGCGAGAAATTTCAGACAATATTAATGAGGGCTACTTTTTAGCAGATCACGAAATTTTTCTCTTTCTATAAAAGCTTTGTATGTAGACAACAGGGCAGCAGGCATTTTACGAACTTGGATGACTGGACTGGTCAGGCTGCTCCATGCAACGCTCACTCACCACCACCCTGAACCATAATTCAACTGTCAAAAAAATCAAACGGTAATAATACATCATAGAGGTAATTAAAGAACGTTTATTGACCAAATTATTGAAAATAATACATACTTGTATCAACACAGACAACCCTGACGTTTCCTAACCGTCATTACTATGTACCTCATGTTGATGAAGACTTAATGCTTGCCGAGGTGAGGTAAAACGCATACAATTGCATTCATTTTTGTGTGTAAGTTGTTGAGTAAGTGATTTATAATGGATAATAATGATACAGTCATAAAAAATCCCTTTCTCAATGAATACAGCAGAAGGTTTCCAATTGTAAAAGCATCAAGTTCAGTGGGACATGAAGAAAAAGATAATGGAGCTAAGTCGGGTTTAAAAAGCCTGTGTCAGTCTGTTGCGTCTACGTATGTAGATATTTCTCGAAGATTGGAGCCATTGTTCTGCTATTTGCACTGGAAATTTCATCTTTGCCACATGACCTTTGCTGCTACTACTGAATTAACGTATTTAGCAGATTATCAAGTCGACACCTTTGAACGTGACCCGGCTGGGCAACTAGAGCAATTTCTGATGATTTTGTAGCATAATAATAACGGTGAGAACTGTAATTGGAATATTTTCTGAAGAATTAACAAGTCATAAAGAGGAACGTGAAAATTGCTTAATTGCGAGTAAAAGAATATAGCTATGTTTGTGATGATGTGCATTGTACTGGCACATTTCAAATGAATCGTGATGGTTGTGTAATGTGCTGTTTGCACACGTACAATTTAAAAGAAATCCAGTGTTCGTTGAAATTAAATGTAGCAAGATACTTTTTTTATTTCAGACGACGATGAGCATCATGATATTATAGGTAAATATGTGTGGTTTGTCCTCAGGTTTTTAGACTATGAATATGAATGATTCCCGAGTAAGTAATGTAGAGCTACACAGTACATGCATCTCATCCAATTATTATTATTATATTGGCTGTTCGCAGTAAAAACGATGAAAATGAATCAATCAAAATGCAGTGGTCATGAAACAGCGGGGAAGAGCAAAGAAAAAAGCAAACAAAGGTAGCCGCCAAGTAGTAGCCACAGCAAACGCATCCGGTCATCATCGGCTCTTCTCCCATGACTGCTTGCAATGCAACGCAACAAAGCCACAAGCGAGGTATGTATCAGACAAAATCACCCATTTATTTTCCTGTCAAAGCACGGGCTTCTCAAAGCAAAACCGAAAGCTACTGAAAAAAGAGACAAAAACATTCAACCGAACTGATCGTACATATGTCACAATTTTATCAGGAAAGCAATTTACAAACGATCATCATGATCATAAATTATGGTCTGATAATCACTCGATAAGTTTCGCCGCTGGTGTCCTGTGGATCATTTAACACTTGGGTTACGCGATTCAGGTGACTGATTAAAAGATGTTTTGTGTGGCTAAAATGTCCTAAGACAAAATCACCCATTTATTTTCCTGTCAAAGCACGGGCTTCTCAAAGCAAAACCGAAAGCTACTGAAAAAAGAGACAAAACATTCAACCGAACTGATCGTACATATGTCACAATTTTATCAGGAAAGCAATTTACAAACGATCATCATGATCATAAATTATGGTCTAATAGTCACTCGATAAGTTTCGCCGCTGGTGTCCTGTGGATCATTTAACACTTGGGTTACGCGGTTCAGGGTGACTGATTAAAAGATGTTTTGTGTGACTAAAATGTCCTGCTCCCAATACTCTTTTTTAAAATCAGCAGCATGTTGTTCAAAACAAGATGAAAAGATGCTGACTGACTTGGCAGTTAAAATGGTTTGACTGAATTATTTTTTTTGTATTTCTTTATGTAATGCTTCATTAGCAAGCAAATTATTGCTAAATTTGCTTTTGCAAAAAATAACCAACACCGTACCAGTATTTTCATATATACTTCCAGCTAGATTCGTACGATTAAAAAACCAAGAAGTAAATACAGTGAAATGCCATTCCTTAGTACATACATAGGCAAAGGTAGAGTGGAGAGTGGAAACTACTGCAGAAAATGAAATGCAAATAAATTTGCTTTTGCGAAAACTAACCAACACCGTCCCAGTATTTACATTACTTTCAGCTAGATTCGTACGTTTAAAAAACCAAGAAGTAAATACAGTGCAATGTCATTCCTTAGTACATACATAGGCAAAGGTAGAGTGGAGAGTGGAGACTACTGCAGAAAATGAAATGCAAATGAGAAGCAGTGGAGAGCACAAGGCATGGCATCTCGTGGACATTGGTTGCACGTCATGCACTCAAAGGCAGAAATTGTCTCAATGAGACTGCATTACTGTGCTCCTCAAAATGCATCTTTTGGCAGTATAGTTGTCTTTATTGCGTTGCTGAAAGCTTGTGTTTAACCTTGTCAAATTTGCAACAATGTAAAATGTTGATTTTATTTCAAGGCAAGCATTACCTAATAATACTCTAGGGCTACTACTAAAATGCTTAAAGGCCACACATTATCACCTCATTCTTCAAAGTTCAAACTTGAAAAGCGACTTAAAACATTGTTTGAATTACTTAAAGTGCACTTATGCAAATCCTAATTAGGTTCATACGAAACGTTTTCAATGGTTTAACTTTAAACAACTGTGAGTAAATAAGATTTCTTGCATTTTTTTCGTTTGTGCAGCTACAAGATTGTGGGAGGTCATCATCAAAATTAAAGTATGCACATTAAAATGAATTCTTTTTTACTTAATTAGCGCTTGCGGCTAGGCTACAATTAAATAGTATAACTTAAAGATGCAGAAATCAAGCTGTGAGGATTTAAATGGTCATAAAATCCTGTTTCCTGTATCCGCACCGTTATTTTCATGCTTTCGCATAAACACAAAACTATATTTCACATTTAAAAAATTCAGTGTTAATTTGGTTATGTATGACTTACAGCTAGAAGGAACGTGTTTTAATGAGTCTTTTATTGTGTGAATCCCATAACAAGCTATTTTTTCATGTTACCTTCTTTGAAGGTCAGACAAGCCGTCAATAAATTTGGTCCAACTTGTGCATAACACTAAACGTTCATTTGAATAACGGTTTTGTTTACAGAGGAGCATGATCTGGAATGGGCGTTATTTTTTATTAACACTGAAAATCATGTAATTCAGATTATAGAAGGAGGAACCTTACAATGATTCTTGTGTAAACAGTCTGCAAAAATGCAAGCAAAATTATTGTGCGTGCATTGTCCAAACTCCCATGAAAATTGACTTGGGGTACACTGCACTGCTCTCTTTGTTCAACCCCAAAAATAACAATTGCATAAAGGATTCACATGTAATCATTTATTATATGCATTTTAGTGCATGTGAAAATACACCTGCATTCGTATACTCTAATGTAAAGAAAATTTATCTTAAATGCGTCATTATATTCAATGCGGTATTTTTTTTACTATTGTGCATGTTTTGTTTTCTACATGAGTGCATCTTCCTCAAACAAAATCTCATCGTTTTCCTTGAAGTTATAATTTATATGCATTTAGATTAGATGATTATCTTAAGTAGTTACAGTTAGATTGTAAAAAAAACTCCGTAATTATATTTACCTTCTGATAGATCAGTGTTAAATATAGTATTTGCTTGCTAATACATATCTGCATATAAATGTGCACCTACCTAATAATACCTTGTCTTAAAACAGAACTTTTTCAAGATTGCATGCAGCTCACACACACACCCATTAACGCTCAAACACCCTATCTTGCAGGAATCAAAGACTTACAAAGAAATTGCCGTTTAATATGTTGTACTATTAAATGATTAGAAAAAGTGTAAACAGGGAGTTGTACACGCGTAGAACATATAATATTATTGCTGCTAACTCATTTATGAAGCTGCTAATACGGAGACTAACTAATACTTTGATATTATAAGATACAGGTCTAATCTCATTGCCAGTGAATTTTTATCTTTTTATGATAAGCTCGCAAGAACCTTTTCTTGTTTTTAACAAAGACTATATATACCACTCTCTAAAAGCTCTCACGCTCCTTTACAACAAGTTGGTGATGATGATTTACTTTTTATCTAATAAATAGATGTAGAACAAAACAACAACAAGTCAGTAGTTGTAATAATAATAAACGTAGCATCAAACAAATCTAGTTTCATCTTCTCTCCTCAACGCTCTCAAGAGACAACCAGTGTTGTACTAGTAAATAATATGCACAGCGCCGCTGTGATAAGAAAATGAAAGATATTTTGTGCGTTTATGAAAAAGCAGGTACAATGAGAGCATTAAAGAGCAAGATGTTTGTTAATAAAAACGTGTATTGTTAACGGAAGCTAACTTCATTATTTCCACACACACACGCTCATTGTTTGTCTTTACTATATTAAGTATCGCATTGTGCCTATTGTTTCTTTTTCTTATGCTGCTGCTACTGCTTCTCCATCCCATTTCAACGCGGACGATATGATGATAATGGCGATGATGATGAGGATGAGAGACTGAAATTGTAACAAACAGAAAATGTTGCTACTTGTAGAGCATCAGCAGCAGCGGTGTGGTGCCTGTTTTTATGGCTACTTTGCTGTTTGTAGACCAGCAGAGAGTCAAACTGGTAATATAAAAGAACTGGGCAAAGCAAAATGAGAGAATATTATTATTATTATAAATGTTTGCATTAAAAAAGTTTTTTTCTCTGGGAGAGAGAGATTCATATCAAATAAAAACGTCACATGCCGAGTATCGTACCGAGAAGAAGGAGCAGAGCAATAATAAAGACAATAATAACCACACAAGAAGCCTTCACAAGAATAAACAAAAGGCGATGAAAATTTGGAAAAGTTTTTGCCCCCTTCCTTCTTTTATGTTTACAATGTTTTATTACTCCGTACATGGCTGACTGGATATCATCATGCTTAAATACATATAAAAATAATATTCATTGTAGCTGTATAATATCATGAGTATATAAGAGAGCACATGCTTCTCTGCAAGCTCTTCTCTGCGTCTTATCATTTTCATATGAACGTGAAGAAGAGATCGTCAAAAGTGTTCTATCATCATCTAACAAGAACTATAAAGGATGCAAGAGAGACCCTGCTGAGAACTCTGCAATGATTTATGTTTCTTCTTCTCCCTTTGCTCTTTAATATTGAGCTTAAGTTTACCTATCATTCTATCAAAAAGTGCAAACGATGCGGCGGCAATGGTGGTGGTGGTAGCGCGGTGTAGTGGTGTATGACGTTATTAGTTATTATTATTATTATTACATCAAGGCCTACTTAAAGGTACAAAGGAAAAAGAAGAAGAAGAAGAACATTCATAATGATCGATTTTTTTATTAGGTATTATTATTTCTTGGCATTTTTTCCTCTTAAAAATCTATGTACCTATTATGGCAACCCGAGACGGTGCCTATATGTAGGTTCATTTAACTTTTGTCTAATTTTCTAGGCAATAAAATCATTCGTGTATGTATAAACGCAGTATTCTTGATTGTACTTCCTTTTTTTAATTTTTACCAAAATAATACCAAAAGAAACAAACAAAATTGCTCAGTCAATTTTTGCCGTCATCTTATTATCAAACCTTTTGAAAAAATGCTACATTAATAATATTTTTGTGGCAGGAGAGTCAAGTTTTGTAAAGAAAGATGAGTGAAAGAAGGGATAGGATGATGATTATGGGATGGGGAGGAAATTCAAAAGTTAACAAGGTGTTCAGGTGCAGGATGCTCTTGCTGTGTGTGCACTGCACTAATATCCATTTCTCAAGCTGTCCATTGTCTCTGAAAATGAGTTTGCTTTTGCTAATCTAATTTTGTAAAGGAACACAGAGTACATGATGCATTCACACCTAACCATCATTAGATCATATCTTGATAAATAAGACAGGACCCATGAGAGGCTCGGCTACCAACCAGACTAGACCACACAGCAATGCTGAAAAAGCTTAAAAGCTATCATATTACTTAACCAAGCGAGACAAAAAGTAAAAAGAGAAAATATTTTTTACTTGCCTTTTTCAACCAACACACACAACCTATATAAATAATACCCTTGCTGTTCCTTTCCAGTTTTTCCCTGCACCAACGCACCACCATACATTCACCAGCAGTAGCAGCAGCAAGCAAGCAAGTGGACTGATGCCATAATATTATCAGGGGAAAAGAAAAATGGAAATTTTCTTTTATAAACATTTATACAAGACATCATATTTATCATGATTAAGTTTCTGGCTTCTTTGAAAAATCTAATAATACTTGCCTTGTTACTTGCTGCTGCGAGCATGCCGAGAACACTATATGATAGCATTTTAGCTAAAAAGAAGAACAATGAAATGTAACGCGATGATATGAGTATAGAGAAAATGGTGATGGTGGTTGATGTTAATATTATCCCTTTAAAAAAGGAAAAGTGTTGCTCTGTCAGTAAGATTTCCTCTCTCTCTCGCTTTACAAAAAGAAGGGTAAAAAATAATCCGTCTTTCCTTTTTGCATAGTCTTCCGGAATGAGTGAATTCTACTGCTGCTGCCACTGTTCCTTCTTGGGGTTTCCCTTTTACATACTTTGCAGCAAAAAAGCCCTTCATATCACCACAATGTACGTTCAACATTGTGACGTTAGTTGGATGTTGGATAGGAACTCATTATGAAATGAAAAATGATGAAATAATATCCGAATTCATCATCTCCGTCGCTTATAAAACATGTTTTTTAAAAGGAGCCATAGCATACAAAAGCTTAGTTAGTACACATACTTTCATACTTGGTATTAATTAATAATCATAAAAGGAGGAAATGGCATTAGCTAGTGCTGCAGTACAAGATGTTAAAAATAATTAAAGTTAAAAAAAAGAAATTTTGTCTGACTTTGTTTGCCCTGCTGCTGTTGTAATTACACTCGACTCGACTCAACTGAAACTATGCTTAACACAACTTGTGCTACTGCCATCTATCAAAGAATGTTGAAAGTATAGAGCAAATATTTTCAATAAATGAGGTAGTATTATTTTTTCTTCAAAATTGTGTAATTAAAATGTTCAACCAGAAAACTAATAATGGAGGTTTGGTTAAATGAATTTCGAAACGGCGATGATGTTGAAACAATAGGATGTGTTACATAAAATACACGGGTAGTAGTTATAGTACAAAGCTGGTGTATGAAACCCAATCCATCCTGCTGCTGCACACAGAGAGCAGAGAACTTATATATTTATTCATCCTACTACATACACCTACTCATCTCTCATGCAATATTTTCCGGTAAAATTTCAGACAAAGAAGAACAATAATAAAACCCACGACAAGGTTCTTTGAAGAGAAAAGAAAAGAGGTTTACTGCTTAACAGTACGAAAGAACTCTTTTTCCTCCTTTTCTCTTTTTCGTAGCAATTCACGTGTACATTCCTACCGCTGTTGAATGCTACAGAAATATAATACTTTGCATAACGTGTGTGTGTGTGTGTTGTAGTTAGTTGTATGCATGATGCACACAATATTAAATGGTAATGGTGATGATGATGCTGACTATAGAATAAAAGTGGAATTTTAGCTGACTTTGAAGATTCGCTATTCAACAAGATTCAGTTTATAATGTTATGTATTATCATTATAGTATCGTCGTATCATGCTGAAATGCGTAATGTGCTGGGAAATAAGTAAAAGTGTGCACTGGTATAAAACAGCAGAAGCAGCGGCTTCTTTTTGTTTTATATTAAATTTTCCAGAAACTGCAAACGTGAAAAATTTCTGGAAAATATTAATTTTCACAAAGAACCTTCCAACTTTTATGGCTTTTGTCTGATGACTGGTTTTCTACTCACTGAACACATAAACGTAATAATAAACACACATAAATATATTGCATATACAGTGCGGATTGTCGGCTGTTTTGGGGACTTCAATGAGGAAAAAGGACGATTTTTATAGAATGAACAAACCATTTTTGTACCTAGTCATTCTAGATGATTTATCAAGTAGATCATTTAGTCGTTATAAAGAGAGATATACACGACGTTATTCTGTACACAAAAGTCAATCAGTTTTCCACGAAAAATTAGATTATGCTTAGTTAATTTGCTGATAAAATTTGCGATTCTCGCTGATTCTTCAGTTGTAATATTAATCATTATTTAATTGCCTCCAAAACAAAATTTTGCAATGCAAAGCTACCTCAAGCAAATAATATGGTACTACTCATCATTTTTCATACAACTTTGCAAAATTAACATTTTGGATGATTTGTCAAGTAGATTATTTAGTCGTTATACAGAGGTATATACACGACGTTATTCTGTATACAAAAGTCAATCAGTTTTCCCCGAAAAATTAGATTATGCTTAGTTAATTTGCTGATAAAATTTGCGATTTTCGCTGATTCTTCAGTTGTAATATTAACCATTATTTAATTGCCTCCAAAACAAAATTTTGCTATGCAAAGCTACCTCAAGCAAATAATATGGTATTACTCATCATTTTTCATACAACTTTGCAAAATTAAGATTAAATGGAAACATACCTACTGCATATATATTGGATGCGTACAATGAGGTAGGTAATGTGAATCAACTTACTACAAATATCGAAATTGTTTTTTACGTTTAATTTTGTTGATTGGTCTGGTTTTCGTGTTGCAAAACCCATTCAAACAAAAAACAATGAGTTGGAAAGCATGTGCATGTATACTGGTTTGTAGACAAAGCTCTAGTATAGTCTATTGAGCTAATCACGAAATCTAGATTTCCAGTAACAAAAATAGTAATTACCCCATCATATATAATATGAACTTTTGTAATGGTGCAAGGAAAGATGTTTCGATGAAACGGTAAATGTTGGTAAATGCCAAGCTATAAACACCTATAAGTGTACATATATATACTTTATGTACATTGCAGTCATTTATTTGCGCTTGACACAATGAAAACTCACTTTTACTACTGGGAATGACTGGCAGCAAGTTGATTAAAGATGATGACGATGAGCGGTGCAGAGAGAAAAGTTGAACTTTTTAATTAGGTAATTTTTGATCTTTTGTTGTTTTTGAGGAGGAAAGAAGAGAAAAAGCAGGAGGAGCGAATGAAAAGGAAAAAGTGGAAAAGAACAAAAGAAAGAAAGAAAGCCAGGTCTAAAATAAAATGCAGACCTGATGATGATGACGATGGCCTGGCTTTTGAGTTTCGAGTCCTAGCCTGGGTAGTAGTAGGCTTTTATACAGAAAAGAATAAAATGACAGACATGTCATTATCATCATTTCCATGCGTATTTTTATTGGACTGCTAGCTACGGATGTCGTACAAACGTGTCAAAATGGTTTTATACTCCTCTGTAATTTTTTTCTTATTGATTTTTACGAGTATTTGTCAGCATTGCTTGATTTTACCAGCTTATCAGTGGGAATAGTAGTTGGTAGTTTCTTAAACAATAAAGGTTGGATTAATTCTTATCAAAAAATGTTTTTAACATGCTTATATTCCTATGCTAAATAAAAACAGCTTATGCAATGTTCCACTTTTGTATATGTCGCCTTCAGACATACAACTAGCAACAGAAAATACAAGTTTGCTTATCATCCAGACAATCAGTTCTCAGAAAAAACTTTTGTGATTGGCATTTTCTTTGAAATTAAATATGAAGAAAGAGCAGTGCAAAATATATATCAGAGATACCTCATCGAGAGTGACTATTTAAATAAATGTTTATTGTGATTTTTTAAAAGGAAAAATCTAGATTCACAACGAATCTACAAAGAAAATAAAATTGTGCATGTGATGCATATAATATCAGCCATCATGTGCATCAATAATAATGATATGCAGGGATTAAATACGTAGAGAACAGCCATTTATCATAGTATCATGATAAAGCGAACATGCACTCTCCGTAGTATGGAATATTTTCTTCCATTTTGCTGCTGCTGTTGCTGTACTTTATACACTTTCCCTCATTATGTGTCTGAGCGGAATACGTAAAAATGGATTTTTACAAAATGAATGTGACAAACGAGAGGGGAAAAAATAATAGAGACTGGAAAAAGAGAATCCAGAGAAAAGTTTTAGGGGGAGTATTTACCCGGGTGTATTTCCATTTTTAAACTTGCAGTAACATGGAAGGAAAACTTACAAAATACGTTATTATTACATCATACCATATCTGCATGCAATACATTCATGCATGCTATACCTATACCTACACATTATGCTTCCTCCTATACTTAAATAAACAATCAACCCTTCCATTTTTCAGTGAGCACGGCATGGGTTAAAAAAGAGGATTAAAAATACAACTCATATTTTATGGCTGTTGGTGGGTATATAGTGTTTCACAGCGGTGGGTTTGCAGAAATAAATGCATTCCTATATCAAAAGTGTGTACATAAAGGCACCTATACATAGACTATATATATAAATGCAAAAAATGTCACATAACCAATACGTAAAAACTGTGACTAATGGTTTTTTCTTTCTTCAATAAAAAGTACATCGCTGAAATCAAAAAAATCGTTTGCTACACACATTTTATTTAATTTGTTCGTTGATTACTTTGTATCTCCAAATGAAAATTTATAGCCTAGCGTAAATATAGACTAGTCACAACCAAGAAACTAGTAAATTTCGCCGGAAGGATACTCTCTAATAAGCAAGGATGAACGATTTATATACTTCCTCTTGCACAAATTTAATACTTGAAGAGAGACTCGTTGAAGATTTTCAATTTTCTCAGAAATCCAGTTATCTCGCCAGTAAAAGTTTACGAAAAAGAAAATTGTGTAAAATGCAGGCTTATATGGTATACACTATTTAAGTCAAGGCTCTTTAAGCATGTCCATATATTTAAGGGAATACCCTCCAGCAACGTAAAATAGAAAGCTTCAGCAACAGCAATATACAAATTTTACTCCTACTTGTTCTGCTTCTTTGACTTGGAAGTAGTAGCCGGCAAGTGAATGAACACATGTATGTAGAAAATATTGACCAGAAAGCTCTCTATATATAGCCAATACCCTTAATTTCATTGCTCCAGCAAAAAGTAGAGGTATCATGTGAAGAAACAACCTGCCCGTTCATGTACAGACATAACATCCACTTTTTGTAGAGCTTCGAGTAGAAGTGAAGAAAAAGAAAATTGTACGCCATGCTCTTTTCTTTTTCTTAATCAAAAATGTTTAGAAAAAGCAAAAACTTTCTCACTAATTAAAATTCGTAGCAATTAAAAGTTGTACACTTTTCCCTGTTTTTTTTTGAAAAAAAATCCTACTGCACAGCATATTATAAAACTATACATACTACGAAGGACGAAGAAAAAGGGACGGAATAAAGGGGAGGGGTGAATTCACTATTTCAGACTTGGAGATGAAGAGGAGGTAAAAAATTGTATCTCATTAAGTATAGATAAAGATGCCTGTTTTTATACGTTGCTTAATTTCAAAATGTTTCCAACCTTCAGTCCACTCCTATATAGCTCAACTCCTTTGCTCAGAGTTCTTTGGGGAGAAGTATTAAAAATATGCAAAAGAAGGAGGAAGGAAGAAAGAAAGAATCCATTAGTACGGAAATTGACTTTTTACGCATGCAGATTGCTACTTGGTTTAATGTTTATTTATACAGTCTAAATACAACTTTAGCTGCATAGAAAAAAAGTCCCGCATTTCAGCTCTCACCCGCTTTTCGTTCATTATTCAGAACATCTTGAAACGACCTATAAATGGTGTGTAGTAGTAAAAGTAGCAAACAACAGCGCGCGGTACAATCTACTCAATATAATGAAATGCACTAGTATTTCCTTCTTTTGATGTTTTATAAAACTTGCTTTAGTTTTTCAGAATCAAATAATGGAGTAATTACTACTAGAAAAAAACTAATTTTAATTTAGGCCATTAGATAGCACATGTGAAAAAAACTGCGATTGCTTATAATTTTAATTTGTGAGGGTTACCCTGTGTCCATGCAAATGCGGCATGAAGATAAAATGTACCAATATGTATATATTCGTAAAGCACCATATTGCACGGTTTATAAGATGACTCATTCTATTTTTTCCGTCTACACTACAGAGAAAAGTCAGGGAGCTATACACTCGACTCTGATAAAAATTGAGGACATTGTATGTGCAGCCATTTTCTTGAATAAAAAACGAAGGGGAAAAAAGTTGTGAAGAGTGCTTTTGCGTTGGTGTTGTATGTTTTTGTTTCATCATAAAGATTCATCTCGAAAACAGACTAAATGTTTCAACAAAGTAGAAGCAGCATTGCATCGTCGTGATGATAATCATCATCAGCAGCAGCATCACTTTTCTCTCTCTAATGAATGGATGCATGCATGCAGCTGACACAAAGAGTAAGAGCAAACCAAGAGCACAAACGAAAAACGGACCCTCTCTTTTTATCGCAAATGTTTCTTTTACATTTTACACTCATAGATATATCAGGAGAGATGTAGGGAAAAATTGATTAAAAAATACTCAGGGAAGGAAGAGTTCCTTTTTCAAACATAAATACTAACTACACAACTAGGCTATCGTC
>JAANSP010000846.1:6043-18161 GCA_036850745.1 Homidia socia
ACACACAGAGGAAATCAAGCATGTAGTTTTGTAAAAGGTGCGCATATACAAATAATGCAAGCAGTAGTATTTTGTGTGTTATGACTCTTTTGACTCTTTTTTTGGCAAAAGAGGTACTTCCGAAAATGAAACGTTGGAATAAATACAAAAAATGCCGTTGGTTCCGGCGGATTTGTTTTTTTGACAGGAAATCCATCGTTATATGTGATTTTCCAATCCAGTCAAGAGGAAAAGAATGGCATACATCATCGTCATTGTCATTATTAGCGATATACCAAGTGGCAGCAGCGTTTTTTTGTGCTTTTTCCAAAGAAATAACACTGAAAGGCAAAACATCCAATAATTCACAAGCAAAATGTCAGCCAAGCAAGCAGGCAACTTTATTTGAAAAAAATAGCATTTAGCGATTTTCTCATATTTTTATAATCATCATAATGTTTTGATTGTTTGCAAATTAGATTAATTTACAAGTGTTTGTCAAATTGTCAATAAAGCTGAAAAACAATAACAGAGTAAATAAAATCCATTTAGATGTAGAAGAATACTTCATGATCCCCTGCAATCCCCGTATCAGATCCATATCGATTTCTTTTTAAATACGCGACACGTCTCTTGCTGTGCGTGTAATTTTATGATGATCATGTTTTTCCCTGTGATAATTGAATTACAAACAAAAAGGTTCGAATAATAATAATAGTAATAACAACTGTAATACGGCTTGCTTGCGCAAAAACAGCAACATCAACAAAAGTATCTCTCGCTTGACTCGATTTGTTTTTCTCTTTATCGCTGTTGCAGTAGTAAATAGTTGTTGTTGCTTATCCACGGATTTGTAGCTGAAGCAGAGAAAACAAAGTAGTTTGATATAATGCATCATGCTGATGTTACGGCCCAGATAGTAGAAATGTAATCTCATCATCATCGTCATCATCGCCATCTTCATGCTTTGATCTTTGATAAAAGCAATAGAGTGATCTTTTTTATGAAGTAAAAGGGGAGTAGAAAAAAATGGAAAGAAAGGAGTAGTGGTAGTGGTGGTGCTACCAGGAAAAGGAAGGGTAAATAATATCATTATATACAAAAAGCAGAGTAAAAAATCATGCTTTCAAAAAACGCATCACTATATTTTTTTGCTTTTTCACTACCGCAACACCAGAACAACAAGCTGTTCTGCAGCAGCAAAAACTGTAGCAGATGTTTCATTTTTTCTTCAAATGAGCATATAAGCAAAAAGCTAATGGAAAGCAAGTAGGAGGATAAAGCCAGAAAGTGATATTTTGATTACTGCTGATTCATACTTTTGCCACAACAACAACACAATGGTTCTACAAGCATTGTGTCATGATTGCTATTATTATTACTATCATCATCACAGTATCATTGTATTGGACCACTTGATGGTGAAAATCATATTATGTGTGTACATAAACAGTAATAATAATAATAATAGCAATAATAATAATTTTGTACTCCGGCGCAAGTAGTCGAGCGTAAACAAAAGAGTAAAGAGTAGTACAGTAATATGATTTTTGAATGCTTGTATTTTTTCTTTATCCATCTATCTCTCCATCTATTTATGCATCACTCCCTATTTATCCCGACGAGAAATGTGTCGATCCAATTAAATCGCAGATTTGACGTATTACGTTTGGTAAAAAAACAGAATGATGGTATAGAACGAGCAGTAGTAGCAAGTGCGGTAAGAACCGATAAAAATCTGATAAATCACGGAATAACACATGTGTGGTTTTTTACATTAGTCATGAGTATAGTAGCGTCCAAGATGCATGTTTGTGAAAAAAAGAACAATTGAAACAATAGCTCGTGCTTTTAAAAGGGTACTAGACTGTCATTATTATTATTTTGCTTGGGAAGATTTCACCTGTTCACCACTCGCAGCAGTCAAATGAGGGAGCAGGACTTCAGGTGCAAGTGTTTTGTGGTGCGATATGAATGACTTGCTGTGCTTGAACACAACACATTTTGTATCCTTTTGTGATGCTTTGAGTAGTAGAGCCTTAATGACATATTATTATTGTTATCATTATTATTATTTTCATCGTCATCTTGAATTGTAGTGGATTTATATACTCTTATTTATATATGGTCTTTCTTGTTTATTCGAAAGTTCGGTTTTACTTATGCACACAATGCACTTCGTGCTGTTTCTGTCGTTGATGATGATGATAATTTAAAGCTTGAGCTAACCAGGTATACAGACAAAAAAATATGTTCCGATTTATTCACGCATTTTAGGATGAAAAATAGGGAGAGGGGATGATTGCTTCCTGTATCACTTGTCGTAAATAAACAAGCCGCGAACATGGGATATGCGTGTAAGCTGCAATCCACTACCTCCGGCATATGCCGCATATTTATATGCTCAGTGTTCATGTTATACCAGTCGAAAGAAACGGTGGTGGTGCCTGAAGAGGAGAACTATGTTGCAACAAAAAAGAAAGATAATCTACCGTGTTGAATGCAACGATAATGGAAAATAATAATAATAATAATGATAAAGCACAACAATAGATTTTTCTGTGTGTTTTATCCTGCAGCGAAACTCCTTTTTCCTTGTACTCGGATTTACCAACAATATTTTATGATTGTCATCATACATCGTCACAAGACATTGTGTGTGCTTAGTCAACATCGCTGCTGTAGACAAATCCCAACTGGTGGTAGAGCACTTTTCGGTGGCAAGAGTTATAGAAAAGAATGCGATTTATACGGACTTTTTTCAGATGGTGCCAATGGAAAATGAATGAAACAGGAATACAAATGAAATTCATAAAAAGGATTGACTTTCATCCACCTGCTTACTGCATGTCACATGTCTGCTTTAGTCAATTGTAAACAAAAAAACCGCACTTGTGTGGTATGGATGAAGAATTGCGACGAGGTTGTCAGATCCTAAGAACAACTGTATCAGTAATAATAGTAATAAATAATATTAGAATTGTATCTCAAGGTTACCGAGCCTCAAAAACTTGTCAACGTATTTAAAACGATTTAATCATTTAAAATCTTTGCGTTATTTTTCAAGTGCAGAGTAACTGTGCTGCATGTTATAATAATTCAAGTATGTGCCTACTCGCGTAAAATTATTATAATGTGGAACACGAAATGAATGTACTGCCATTTCACAGACTGGGGAACTGGACAATGCTTTTTTGAACAAAATTTTGACTGAGATGCGCAAAGACAAAAATGTATTTTGCGGTTTTCAACATGCCTACTGTTTTTTCTACTTAAAATATTCAACGCTTTATCGACTCTGATTATTCACTGCGCGTTGTAATTTAATAGGTGTACTTGATTAAATAGTTCAGTCACAGTTCACCATTTTCAGCCCACTTTCACTTTTAGTTAGAAATATTTGAAAACTTGTTCGGTAGAAGACCCACCTTAAATAAATATACCTTTTGCAATAATTGTTTTTCCAAAACTTGCAAACTGCTAGTTGTTGAAATTGCTATTTTAAATAGAAATTGTCTAAATAAACTGATTATTTGCGACGCAATGTATCAATACAAGTGAGCGTATTTTTTCCCCATTGGTGTTCACAAAATTATCATTGTTCTCTGTAATTACGTGATTTTCCCGAGAAAATAAAAATTTGCTGCTAATTTTACAATTGAAAATATTATTTTTATTATTACTTTTTAAATGACAACTCTCTTTTTTTCCTTAATCCAAATGTATAATAATATGCTTTTACACAAATGTTTATGGTCTACACACACAGTTTGTATACTGCTGCCTGCTTGTATGTGTAGGAACGTGCACATATACTGTAAATGTTGTTGACTGAATCCACATGAAAATGATGATGAGAAGGAAGGAGGACTCAGTACAGCTCGGCCTATTCGGGCTTACTCAAAGTAGAAATGGCGGAGTTATATAGGAGGTGGGTCTATCCGAGCAGTCTTGTCTTGCAGAGCGAATATCGCTTGCGCAAGCTGCGTTCTGCTGTGTAGTAAAATTTTGTTAGCAGAGTGCCACCACCACTACCACTGCTGCCTTTCTCACAATAAAAAGGAGTAAAGGAGAGAATAAACGAAGAAGGAAAAAAAGGAGAAAGTAAAAGTTGATGGAATGAATGCCAAAGGAAAAAGCATGTTGTGCATACGTTCATATTATATGTGCCTTCATGCATGCATACACATAATACAAGGTAGGTACACAAAAACACACAGCTTTGTTTGTTCATGGATGATGGACAAAAAACCACATGCAAGCCGCTACTGCTTGCTTGCTTGCTACTTGTCTACTTTTATGTATACCTTGTACATACCTAACAATAAATTCTTTGGGTAGGTATAACGAACGTTAATTTCTGCCCACGAAATAGTGTCCACAAATGCATACCTTTGCTGGTTGAAATATAAAAAATATGTTTTAAGGATGATGACGATGACGGAAGGTAACATGTTTTACATTTAAATATTTACCAAGATTACACACACACATGTCCATGTTTAAATTATAAAAAGATGAGTCTTCCTTTGAAACAATTTTGATTTATTTATTCCAGTGTTGGGGCAATGGGTGACACATCAAAAACATCCTTTTGTGGACTAGTATTTGTGTATTTTGCATATTCATGTGAATGTCATAATGCAACAAAGTTTTGCCACTTTGCAAGTTTTCTTGCTGGGATTTCATCTCCTGCATTTTATTGTCTATTGCACACAAGCTAGCATTTTTTGAATTTCAAAAGTTAACGAATTTGGCTGAAACAGCAGCTTGCAAATATTACTTGTGCATCAAATCATATTATTATGTTCTTTCTGTAATACTTTAGCACATCATCAAAATATTCATTTTCATGCAGAGCGAATACCATTTTTAAAACAAAACATTTTCCATATTTAACTTCAGACTCGTTGCTTCCTTCCTATAGATTTTTTTGCACTCATCTTATGTTTTAGTTGAGCTTTTCGGTGGAAATGTATTTATTGAATTGCTGTATTAACGAGCATAAATTTATGTATTCCCGCCAGTAATATACACAAATATTTTGTTTATCCCTTTACATGGAAGAAAATGCTTTTCGTCATTACATCGTAGTAATACATAAGGACATACTTGCACTGGCCAATTCCAGATTTTGGTTCTAGTAGTAGCCAAAACTTACATTCTGTGGCAGCAAGCAGTTGCAGCAAATCGACAGATTGCTGCTCGCTTTACACTCAACCGAGAACTATTTCAAAAGGGCCAAACAAAACTCATATTTATTGCATATACGTCTAACCCAGAAGTTGTCTGCCAAACAAATGATTTAAAAAATACTTACAAACCCGTGATTTTGATATTGTTTAAGGATGTAGCAACAATCAATAAAATAATTTCAATTATATCTACCGATTGTAAGCATGGAAAAAATTGTACTGCAAAATATTTTCTCGCTTTGGTTATCAGCAGACCTAATAACGCTTCTTTGAATGATTTTTTCTTTCTACAATAATCACTCGTTGCTAAAAAAAGTGATTTACTATTCCTAATCAGTTCTGAATAAGACGAATACAATCAATACGATTTTTCTTCCATCCCGTTGAAACAGTTGCCATTGCCGTGTCAGTAAAATAAAATAATGAGCAAAACACGGACGAGATGAGGATGCTCATCATCGCAACATTCCCAACAGAGTTTTGTGTAGGATGCATTACATGCTTTGTAAAGAGTAAGAATGCAGGTTTGTGTACATGACCATTTTTCAACATGAACCCTTTCCAATAATAATAATAATAATAATAACAGCAATAATACCAAGAATCCCTATATCTCCCTCTTTTATAAACTTTATTCGTAAAAAATTCGTCTGATAGCACCAGCATAGCAGTCAGTATACACAAAAACGAAAAAAGGTAAGCTGCTGTTACGGTATGCCTGTTCTACCATATATGTGAATAGCTTTATGTACTCTTTTATACTCCTTTCACTCTCTTGAACAAACTTGCCCATACCAGCAGTAGTAGTGTTTCCAAGAGAAAGTATACAAACACTTATTATGTTACAAGAATACTCACAGTTTTTGGCAGGATACTACTCCTTTACTACTACTACGACTACTACTACAACTTTCTTCACATGCCCACACGAGAAGAGAGAAAAATCATGTGAAAGGGAAAACACATTTGATTATATGTACATAATAATAACGTGCTGGCTACCTCTCTCTCTCTTCCTCTCCTTACATTGCCATACTTTACATTTTTTCGAGGGAAGAGAGAAACAAGAGGCAACAAAGTAAATGGAGATAAAAGAAAACGTAAGAGTGACTAACTTTACCAAACGAATTTTGGAGTATGAAGAAGAGTCAGCAACTTTGATCTCTCTCTCTGTCTTTCCCTCACTCACAAAAACACACATACTCTCTCTCTATCTATCCATCTATCTATCTCTGTTTCTCTTGCTTTCTTGCAAGCGCGCACACACAATATCTCTCCATTTCTTTCCATTTTTTACTAGAGTCAGACTCATCGTACTAGTCAGTTGGGAAAACTAAGCAGTACATAGCAGAACCCTTTTTGTGTTACTACTACAACAACAACAACCATCACTACTATATCACCAATATTTTAGATTGCCTGAGCAAAGTTTTTATTTTACCGCTGCTGGTTTTGTGTGCTCCTTTTTACTGCTACAACGAAAACAACTTGTGGTGGTGTAGAGAGCACTTCTTTTTCTTCTTCTACTTGCATTTATTTTTGCCGCTGCTGAACACATTTCATGCATAATTTTGTTTACTTTTTCTTTAACAGAATTTAAAGAGAGAATAATACCGAGTCTCAATTTTTCAACGAAGATATTTAAATACTCTGGAATCTTTTAAAATTTTCCAAAAGTGACACTTGACAGATAAGAAAACAAAAGTTATTTCACTTGATTTCTCCTTGTTCAGTTTGTTGTGACAATATTACTGAATTCAGACAGTGTGACAAGTAATCATATTTGATAATGACAATAAATAAACAGAACAACACATTATTATCCTACGAATTAATGCAATAATACGCGTAACAATTTCTAAATCTTATTTTTTTCAACAATTTGATCATCAACAAAGAGGCGCGCAGCAGGGGAAAGCCGATAAAAAAGTATAAAAGAGTATAACAGAGTATCATCATTGTCCTCATCCAATAATACAGAGGATTTGAAAAAAACGAAATAAAAGTGCACAATAAAAAGGGGAGATCATCCTCTCTTTTTTTCTGCCGTCATCCTTATCACCATCATCATCATCGTCATCACCACCACACCATCAACAACAAAGTATTGAAAAGTATTGTGTTGCCAAAAAATAAACCGGGGACAGAAGGGGCACATCACATCAGCAGCACAATATTATCGAATGAGCCTGAACAAAGAATAAAAACCCTTGTTGGTTGAAGCAGAGTCACCCACTACAACTGCTACTCAATTATTGTTGTTGCGTTCAACACGCTATACACAAGTATATTCATCAAGCTCACTCCTCTCCTCTCATCCTCCTTCTTTTATCCAGTGCAAAAGTAAGTATATTACTTCACTTCACTCCATTAAACCCACTCATTCATTCATTCAGCTCGTATAGGAGCTTGATCTAAAGGGTCACTCACAGTCTCAGTCAGTTAGTAGCAGCAGCAGCAGTAACAACAAAGTACCGTGCAATATTGTTGTGCGGATCCCAACAGCACAGCAATCTTAAAATAATATATAGAGCAGCAACAAACAACAAAAAGCACATCATCGTCCTCTCATCGTAATCACCAGCACGTTGGATAAGTAATAATAATATGCTCGATTATTTACTTAGCTCAAGTGAGAGAATCCCTTACTTGTCCCTGCCATTCATTGAAAGGCAACAACAAGAGCAACAGTAGCAAAGTATCTCGCCGCTACCATTTTTTATATCTCCTCTCATCATAAACCTATCTGTCTGTTCAACTTTTTATACTGCTTACCTTGATCCATTTTGTGGACAGGGAATCTGTACACGCGTTGTCGTCGTGTGGTTCAACTGTATACGAGAAAATATATAAATAAAACGGTCCAGCAATTTTTTCAATCTGCAAACCTGCTTACGAGTGGATTACACTTGAGTCCCTTACTTTTTTCAATCTCAACAACAAGAAAAGGGATCCCTGATTTTTAAAAGAAAAAAATATACTTTAGAATCAGAAGATAAAAAACATTATCGTCATCATAATTCCTTTTTTATTAAAAAGTAATAACACTATTGGTTGAGTTTAAAAAGGGAAAAAGAAAAATCGCCTGCTCTCAATGAACTAGATTCTCAATGAAGCATATCAAGTTAAGATTTTGATCCAGACAGACTTATCATCGTTTTCATCCCTTGTCGTTTTCGTTAGCAAATCAGACTTGGACTTGCTCTCGTCATGAAGTAGTAGTAATCCCACTTGTTCTTTCATCAGTCTTGTGTAATCTGCCCTTCAACTTGGTGTGTGATACAAGTCGACAGCACACGCCAGACAAGTTATCTTTCTCACGAAGAAACAAGACAAAAAACACACAAGTACATGCAACGTGAACAAAGTCTACGTGAATATATACCACGAATTCAGAATCGCTTGTTTTGTAAGCTATAATACAACACCAAGAAAAAAACATACTCACGGCCGTATTTTTTTGCTTACACCGACAACTTAATTCAAAGACAGTGGTTGAGAGTGTGACGAGAAAGATAACGACAGCAAGACAAGAACAAAAAAAACTTTTCACACGTGCAAAGTCTCTCAACGAAAAAAAGTTTTTTCAGACAGATTATGTATAATTCATAAAGTTTTTCACAGATGACGATGAACATGTCTACATGATACAAATTTTCTGCACCCGGTCGCAATAAGTGTCATAAATTTATTTAAGAATCAAGAGAGATAACAATATTTATATACCACTCGAATCTGTTTATTTGCTAAAAAGTATAAAAACAAGAGAAACGGTTGGATGAAACAGGCTTTTATTGTGTTGAACAAGCACAAAGAGTGATTGTGGCTGTTGTTGAATGCAGTTGTGTTAAAAGTGCATACTATTTTCAAGTGTTTTGTGATCCAGTTTTAAAGACAAATACTAAACGATACATAATAATAATAATTACAAACAATAGAAACGGTGAAAAAGACATCGGTAGTGGGAAAGCCCCGAAACAAAGAAAAAAATAAAAGTTTCAGAGAAAGCTGTGTAACAAAAGGAAGTGGCGATCATGCATCGAGGTTTGACATTTTCAACAACAAAGACGTTGTTTCACTGCTTTTAAACATTATTTAAAAAATATTATTTAAAAAAAGATACCATTTAAAGAATACTTTTCTTATCCAAAAAACACAAATCAATTGCCTTTTCTGTCTCTCTCTCTCTATCTCTCTCTCCTAATCTCGATTTTGTAAGCCCTGCTAAATAAATAATTTTTAAAAAGCAATTTTATAATTCTGTCAGAATTACCGGTTTATTTACTGTTTTTACCTATAATAATAAACAATAAAGTTTTTACCAACACTTTCTTTTCTATACTTGTTTACAAATTTACATTTAAGAAAAAAATACAATGCTTTTATTTTCTATTTACATAAATTTATGAAATTTAAAGAAATTCCTAGATGAATTTATATCATCACTTCAAAATATTGTGGTGTTACATGCTAGCTTTTAATAAATCAAAATTGAAGTAAAAAATGAAAATTCAGAAAAAGAGTAGCCGTAGTTGTAAAAGTAGTTGATGTAGATTTAGTGTTGAGAGAAAGTCTTGATGGTTTTTTTTGCTGGCGTATAATATTTGTCTTGTTGGATGGCTGTTGAATTTATAGGCGGGGCATCAGGAGCCCCATCCTACTATCCAACCGCCGTAGCCATGTATTCCACTGACAAAGTGATGAATGGGAAACCATTAGGATCAACTATATCTGCACCTGGAAGCTGCTTTCCAGGCAGATATTCACCAACGTACAGAGGACCTGACCCAATGAGACGATGTGTCAATCCAACGGTAAGTAAATCAATTTTTTGTATAAAAACCAACTTTATTTATCAAGTCCACACCATTTATTATAAGTAGGCTTCATTTTTACACTCATCATACCGTTCAAGCACATTTATTATGAGTAACTTTCGCTGCTCTTTCTATAGAAAAGGTTGGTATATTTTGAACACTAAATGAAAAAAATAGTTTAAAAGTCGGTTACGGTATTCTCATTAAGATGGTAAATGGTAGCAGCAGAAACAGTACTTACAACGATTATCTAATTGTATTAGTACTGAATACGTCTCCAGCAACGAGGAATACATGTCTGCATATACTTTTTCCCCATTTCCCTAAAACGAAAAATTTTGTGTTTTAAAAAACAAGTGAATTAGTTATAAGACTTGACATCTCCATCATCAAGACTATTATCCCACTCATTAAATGGGGCAATTATGGATTAAGAAGTTTAGGGAATACATTTTTCAACACGGCTTTCTCCTCTAATTGACTCTTTGAAGAGATAGGGAATAAAAGGTTGTTGGTGTTGTTTTTGCTGCTGCTGATGATGATTATGATGCTGTTGAAATAATGACTTGAGTTAAGTAGAGGGGAAAATATTTTTTGAACAAAAAATTAAACAGATACTTAAAAATCGGTGAAAACACAAGTCAAGAAGAGAAATGGGAAAAAGTAGGGAGAAAATGTTTTCTACGTCACGTTTAAACGCAATGAAATTAGTGTACACTAAACTGAGAGAGAAAGACGGAGAAAATAAAAGAAAAAAAGTTTTTTGGTTCATTAGGGGGTTGTTGCCACATTGTCTTGATGAAGATAATGGAAAGCTTTTACAGGAAAAAGAAACATAACATGAGTCCCAAGAAGCTTTTTTCCAGTCAGATTAAAATTCATTTAAACGTCAACAGCTTTAAGTATCTTCTTTTTTGTTTCATTTTCTTTTCAAAAATATTATCTTAAATTATCCGAATGAGTTTTATAAGGTTTTTGATAACTGCTATTTTTAGTGGTGAGCAGTTAAACACTGCTTGTTGCTAGCTTTTCATAAAAACAGAAGTGAATCTCTTTCAAAATCCGTTTCGCAATATGTTTGAGAAGCACATAAATTATCGTGTATTTTCCATGTAGCAGCTTCATTCGTACATTTTGTAATTGTACTCATAAATTCAAAGAAAAAAATCAGCCAGCCCAAAGAAGCTACCTAAAAGTGTATAAAATGCGTTTGCTTGAATCAACGTATTTACTAGTAAATATTTTTTTTTGTGTTTACACACCTTTACCAAAATTGTTGAGAATGATAACTATGAAGAGAAAAAAACTGCGAATAATAAAAAAACAAGGTTATAGAGAGTAAAACTATAGTGTCCCACTTCCCCTTAAACTTTTTTCCTCATTCTATTTTTTTCTCTGGTCGTGTTTTACCTTGCACTTTGAATGCAAGTGAAACCCTTAATATTTAACAAGGATTATATATGACGCGTCTCGGGAAGAAGGGAGTGTGCAAGGCAGCGTATCAGCAGTCATGTGTTCGAGATACATAATGGATGACGATATGTACATAGAGATAGATAGATAGTTGGGAAGAAAAGATATAGAGTGAATGCATGGGATGTTGTACATGGAGGAGAAAAGACGCATTCCGACACACTCACCACTAGGCACTCTCGCATCAAGTAATCTGCTGTAAGCAGGCATACGTTGTAGTACTTAAATGTCTACATTTTTTCGGCATGTTATCTGTGTGTGTGTAAAAGTTTAAAAAATAGCTGTATATATTTATATACATGATGAAAAAGTACGTACGTGTACTCACTTACAGGATGCCATGCATGATGCATGCAGAAAAGTCACTTTCACTTATTTTTTATATACATACACATTGAAACGTATCTACCCTATTTATTTTTTACAAACACACTCCATGCACTTTTTTTGCTGTGTCGGTATCTTCTTTTTGACAAAAAAAGAAACATCTTGTAGGATTTTTTTTCCTGGTGATCATGTTGCGGTTGCGGCATAGCGTGAAGCATGTGTTATTATTTTTAGGGGAGCAAGTACAGTGTATTCATATTCAAAAGGATGCAGTTGGTTTATTGACTTGGTGTAAAAGATGCAAAGATGCATAATATGCTAAGCACA
>JAANSP010000847.1:0-18159 GCA_036850745.1 Homidia socia
AATCTCATATTCTACTTATGTACATGAATCAATTTGCTATGCTGTCAGCCCTTTTGGAAAAATGGTGAGTAGCTAGAGAAGGTTACATGAAACCATGCATTGTACTAAAAACGAAAGCATGAAGAAAAGAAGGCTTGTAAGGAAAGGTAATAGAGAAGTGTGTGTTGTCGTTATTCGGAATTGCTAGTTTTGATTTGTTTACGATGTTTCTGGTTACCAAAAACTAAATTATTGCATCAAAATAACCAGTAATCATTTGAAATTGTGTATGGAAATCGAATGTTATAAATGCGACAGTATCTACTTTCTTTGTTAACTTCATTCATATCAATCGAAATGACATTGCCAGTCAGTACAATCTTTTTTAAATGAATGAAAGCCATTTTACATAAAATGAGTATAGAAAATGACATTTATTGGATTCCCTTTCAGTCAAGGAGTAGGGTAGCGCTTTTAGTGTTCTTCAAAGACTCCACATACATGTACTCGTTACTTTTGTGCTTTGGTGGGAACAACTTATTTTGCTAAAAAAAAGTTATCAGGATAAAAATGCATGAACCTACTAAATGATAAGTAATAACAAGTAGTGAATTCCATGGTCGCTTTTTGTACTTTCGTTTGAAGGATAAATGTAGAAAACATTTTTTTGGATATAGAGGAAAGCGTGTCAGCGTGAAATTAAATTAAAATGACATTTTAAAGCTTTCCAATTTAGTGCGTGCAAGAAAGGGAAGCTCAACAGCGTCATTGAATCAGCCCATTGGCTCTCTTAACGAGGGTAATAGTACGAAGGAAGATTATCCTTAAATGGTCCGGTTCATTTATAAAAGACTTTTTCCAGCGTAGCGGAACGAGCGAGCTATAGTAGCGGTGGTAAAATTACCGTATTTCTGCCAAATTGGAAATTAAAACGACAAGTTAGCGTCACCATTGATTTGATGAGTTAAACAATAATTTTGTTTTAGCCAAATGCTTTCTCGTGGTAAATGGGAGTAATGAGACGGCAAAACAGCTTTTGTATACGGCAGGAAGTCGCAACGCAATACTTATTAGGTACTCGAGTTTATACATCTCCATAATCCTAGAAACATATAATGTATCTCTGTTGTTGCTAAATAATGTCTAATGAGCTCTGATAAAAGCTATGGACTAAAATGTACACACAAATACTGACAATGAACAGTGGATGCTACTGTTACAACGATCCTCTTTCATTTATTTATACCAAGAAGATCCAATACTTTGTAAGAATACAATTTTAGGTTTCCAAGTAGTGTGGAAGCAGCAGTTCCAGTCACAGAGCAGCCACAACCATGTAGTGTACAATGAACTTTTTGAAAAGAAAGATGAAGAAAGGGTCGTAATAATAATAACAATGGTAATGATCATTCATTGATAGAGCTTTACCCATAATCTCCTCCTGTTAGCCTGCTTCTCAAGTCCTCGTTTCTAAACGTAATAATATTGTAAACGTAATAAAAGTGAAGTACGTACTCTATGGGAGCTCCCACTACACTCCCACTTTTTACACTACTGGTCCTTTGATGATCTTAACGAGCAAAATAGCAGATAGGTTGTGTTGGGACACGATTCTCATCATTACCGTCATCATATCGTATTATCATCCACTGCATGCTTTGTATATGTATACGTTTCACTTTTTCTGCCAACCATTCGCCATTAGTACTTTTTTATTTGGGGGCACAAATACCAATGTGCAGCAACAGCAGCAACCAATTTAGATTGTATACCAATTTTGTGTATTATATAGCCATAAGTTCTTGTTACCATAATTTGTGCTACTACTGGAGTAGCAGCAGCAGCAGCATTTCCTTCTTAATGAACTAAAATGGTACATGACTGTTACTGCTATTTAGCTGGATGCCCTAATATTTTCTTCTTGTTATTATTATTATTAGGTAGACTTTGTTCAGCGTGTGTACACAGCATCCCTGCTTAGTGTTAAATTATTTATTTTTTATCTGTACGATCATGAGCTTGTTTGTACAATGGTAAAATGTGGAACACTTTGTAGCAAGGGAAGAAGAATTTTTGCTCAAATATCTTGTAATATGCTTTTAGCCTAATTCAGGAAGCAAAACAATTCCATTAAGTTCTTGAGATGAGGCAAAAGGGAATTTTGCACAGAGCAGCACTTTAAGTTATAATAACAATCCAATGTACTAGTCCTACTACTGCTGTAATGTTGTTATCATTACATATTTGAAAAATTATTGCAGCTTTCTGAAATCAAGAGCACTCCAGAGACAAGTCATTATCATAATCATTATAATATAATATAACGTTTCTTCCAGAATGTTATTTTACAAGTGATTCCGCAGATTAATTCATAGGGACATAGCACGGTGTGTGCAATAAAAAAAATTGTGAAAGATCTGTAAATATACATGCTTAAAATTAACGCAGGATGCATAAACAGAAAATTCTGATGGGATGAAAAATTCTCCTCGATCACATGAATAAGCTTCTTTCACTGTAAGTTTAATAAGAGACTCACTATACTTCACGAAGTTTCACGAAAAAAAAAATAAAAAACAATATTTCTATATATTTAATTCAATTATAAAATAGAGTGGAATAAGCAGTTTAAAATATAAATTTAAATATACCAGCTTTGATTAAAACCAAATGTGTGAAAATATGAAACAATAATGTAGTATTTAATTGGTTTAAATATTGGAGTGTTTTTGTCTGTCATGCTATAATAATACGAAAAAAACTATTGCTGTGAACGTAAAATTACTTTTCAGCTCATGTTAGGACGAATACAGCTACAAATGATATAAACTACACAGACTCTGTTGCATTGCTGGCATGAATGCAAACATGAATAATAGTCAACCGTGCGCCAACATATAAAATACTTTTATATTATACAACGTTCAATGACTTTGTCGACTGGGACGTGTATCCAGTAGACAATACAGGTGAAGCCCGACAACTTTTGAATTATTTTGGTCTAATAACATTAATGCGATGTTTCAACGGTGCGAGGTTGTGCAAGGAACCATGTAATCTTGGTTGTGAGCTAATGTAATGACAATTATTTGAAATTGTGTAATCATTCAAGTGGATGGCATCAAGGATTTTTGGAAATCAGTTACTACTATTTTATTTACTAGGCAATATTATGATGAGATTGCCCATACGTATGTACATTTGTAATTATACACGTCGATAATATGTATTTCAGACTAAATAAATATTTTGTATTTTGTGTGCGGAGCATATCCACATGTAGTGAACAGAATGACTGCAAATACGTGGGGGAAGAATTCACAAAAGAGGACACATTGTGTGAGCCTTTCTTTGTGTCATTCTGTGACCCGTGAAAGGTTTGCCATTGCAGTAAGCTTGTCCGTTACAATACGTTTGGAGTTGTATTGTAGAGCAATGAAATGATGCAAATGCTGTGCTATTCCATCACTGTCATAAGAATAATCGCCACATAATCCCGGAGTACAAATGACGGTTGTTTTTGTTCCATTTCTGTTCCTGCTGTTTGTGACTTGTACTGTACTGTCACCATAATGCTCAGAATACATTCTGAGAGTGTAAGCATATAGGTAATCATTTAACACACATCATATACCCTTAATTACTCCAATGAACACTAATACCTTAGAAAAATAAAAAGAAACAGCAGGCCACGCACCTCAAAAATGTAAGCGTAGAAAAATATATTTCTTAATTATGAAGAAAAATTCTGAAAAAATAAGTTGGCGAAAAATAATTTAAGGAAAATTAAAAGAAGCGTCCATACTATGGGGTAGGCATATCATTTCTCGTTCAGTTGAATAAGTATTCCCACATGTAGCCACAGGATATAAGAAATGTGTCAGTATAGGAAAATATACCTACTAGCTAGGGTATATTCTCATTAACTGTGGAGTTGATTTTTGCAGGTATTGATATTTACTTTCACTTCCAACTTTGTTTAGTTCTTGTGGCTTCCAAACTGAATAATGGAAGGGTTGAGCGAAACAAGCAAAAAATTATCTGTACTCTCCCCTGCGTAGTCCGATTAAACCGGAAATACGCTATATTTCGGGACAGAGTCATTTTAATGTGTATTCTAAATCTTTGCTGTGTGCTAAAGTATACAAACATATCAAGTAATCTTGCCAGTCTTTTGCCATGAGACGATTTTTGTGAGTTTTTTTGAGGCAGGAAATTGACTCCATGTAAGGTTTGTAACGTGTCGTTCGCTACACCCTATCCATTAACTCATTATTGTAATGCTAGTGTAACAAGTCGACGATTCCGACTGTTTGCACGACTCAACTTGCATGAATATAATAACATGGATGTACAGCTAGTTTCGAATACCAGTTTACTACACAAACTGCTTAGTTATTATACAAGTTAGGTTGGACGCACAATCATGCAACATGAGATATAAGTTATAGGCAATTCGTAATAATAGTTTGCTTCCTTACTCTCAGCTACAGTGATTTTTTCCGACTCGTGCTTCTTCTGTTCCTGATATTTGCATGCTGGAGACAGGACTCAAATAAATATACTATATTTCCTGTTTAAGTAAATTGTAGGATGGTGAAACGAAATGATGTCACAAGCAAACCTCTTGTTTAATGCAAAACACGAATGTTTTTCTGTCACTCTGTCTGTTATGCAATATTAATCGTTTCTTGAGGTAACTTTGCAAAGACCAGGCCAGAACCAGTCGCACAAATGGCAAGGGTAATGTGATACTTTAAAAATTGAACATTTCAATGCATTAGAGAAGCACGTGGAGTCTCTCAAGGATTCTACCCGTAATCCTTGACATTAAATAAATACCACCTGCTTTCAGTGTTTTACCTTTTACGGGCATACATAACGGTATGATGTATTCATAACAGATGAGGGTTACATTCACCAGCTTTTTAATTAATCCATTAACATTAATCATGAATCAATAACCAACAAGGTTCTACGAAAGCTATTTGAAAGCACTGTTGAGCACTCATCTAAGCGCGGTTATACATCAAGGGTCACCCGCACTACTACTCCCTCATCCCCCATACTAATTTTCACATTGCTATTGTGTGAATACTTGCTTTCATTCTTTCGCCCTTTGATCGCAGTAAAATCAAAAACTCTAAAATAAACACTTGGTAGTACTCAAACCAGCATTATGTCGGTGCTGTAAAGTCTCATCGAAACAATATCCGTGCCCTCGTTAACACCGAGAATCCCTAGAAAAATTGATAACTGGAATGCGGAAATTACTCAGTCCTTGTACATGCCTCTCGCTTTTAATGCCTACACAACACTTTTTTTTCCTTTCCATTCATTTGTCCTTTAATTACAGAAAAACGAGTATTTCTCCTCACCACCATTACCACCAGCATACACCATCGTCACCACCACATCAATCCCGATTCCTCTACCATTTTCTCTCTCTAACGTCAGTTTCTACGTGCAGAGCATTCATGCGGATGGGCATAATGCATCATTCAATGCCTTGTTATATTCCCATTGAAGTCATGATCATGATTAAGCACGACACCGAAAGCCCCAACTAGCATAATTGAAGAAAATGCGTGAAAAAACCTAATGACAAATAATCCTATTACTAGATATTTACAACACAGTATAAAAGTTACCAACGGTGCGTACAAAGTGCACAACTACAAGTTATAATGATGATGATGGTTTAGTTCAATAGTATGTTCTGGTATATTTATCTTTATTAAACGAAGTAGATATTTTATCGGTATACTTAATAACTGGAAAGAGGGAAAAGGGACGTTGCATTCATCACATCGATATCACAAGTTAAATGAGCCGTGCCTCTTTCTATGTTTTATACACTAAAATGTTGTATTCTTTGTTTTTCAAATGATTCAAGGTGGAGACGTGTGGGTTTTAGCAATCAGATCTTCTCAACCCAGTGATTCCGGATTTTACATCTGCGAGGTGAACACAAACCCGATTCTGCGATCGTTTCATAATCTCAACAGGTAAGTAGTGAAAAAAGCAGCATGCTTATATAATATTGCAATCTTGTGCTTATCATATCCATAAATCTTTTTCACATTAGTTAGTACAGCAATACTTTTGCATCCTATAGTTTTTTCGCCGTAAAAATCTACGCATTCATATTACATAGATGTATCACAAATCATGTTTTATGCGTGTCTCACAAATTAGTTTGTTGGATTACGGGATCTGGCAGTACAGTATTGACTTTGTAAGTCATACCCTATTACGGCAAGAAGCTAGGTCGTATATCATACAAGTGTAGCAGCAAGCGATCATAAGATTTATTAGATTCTCATCATTTAGGGTTGTTCCTACCCCATCAGAAATGGCAGGCCTGCCACCAGATTTTCTGAGAGGGGGACAAAAATTTTCAAAAAACGGCTTTACTTTACAATCATAAGCTCTTTTGCTAGATCTGCCATTTCACTTCCGTAATTTCTTCTTCCCACAAACAAATCAAAGTCTGTGTCCATCAGATAAACTGAGAAGGGACAAAAAACAGCAGCGATTCGTTTTTTTGTGATTACGACTATATATTTTGATATAGGCTATATAGGCATTAGAACAAGATCTGAGTTGGTTTTAGTTGGAGTATATACCAGTCTGTAACCAGCACTGAACTTATGCATATAACCTTAGACAAACTTTCATCTTTAGTGTAAAGCAATATCCCTTTTCTCGCAGACTAAAAGTTATTCTTCCGGTAATGATTAAGTTGCTAAAAGGCGGTCAGTAAACTTTTTCATTTTCCATATTATAACACTACAGTCCTTTGATATAGGTAGCAGACTAAAAGTTATTCTTCCGGTAATGATTAAGTTGCTAAAAGGCGGTCAGTAAACTTTTTCATTTTCCATATTATAACACTACAGTCCTTTGATATATGTATACATATAAATGAAAAATTCCAGATTCACATATTTATATATAGGATAGTGAAATTTGTTACTAACTTTTGGTCTCTTTCATCATCATCATCAATCAAGCATTACGCTTCGATCTGAATCGATTTTAATTAAAGTGTGACACGCATGTAAACATTGAAAGTATCTACAAAAATTTATGTTTCTACTTGACTTGTAAATTTGGTTTTATTACTTTGACCTTTTGGTTTTATAAAAGTTTACTGGGTAGGGCTTACAAAATTGTGTAAATTATATGCGAACAATATAAAATTAAATGAACAGTAAACTTTGTAGAGGCATAAAATTTGTAACATGTACTTTTAATAGATGATCAGAGATTACTTATAAAGTGTGACACGCATGTAAACATTGAAAGTATCTACAAAAATCTATGTTTCTACTTGACTTGTAAATTTGGTTTTATTACTTTGACCTTTTGGTTTTATAAAAGTTTACTAGGTAGGGATTACGAAATTGTGTAAATTATATGCGAACAATATAAATTTAAATGAACAGTAAACTTTGTGGAGGCATAAAATTTGTAACATGTACTTTTAATAGATGATCAGAGATTACTTTAATTTCCTTTTTTCAATTTTACCTCTCTCTGCAATCTTTCTTAAAAATTTTAATCGGTTGATGCTGTCAACTTTAGTAAAATTGTTTTTTGCGATATTTTTATGCACGCTGTATTTGTATTGAACCGTAAATTTTCATGATACCATAGTAAATTATATGCGAACAATATAAAATTAAATGAACAGTAAACTTTGTAGAGGCATAAAATTTGTAACATGTACTTTTAATAGATGATCAGAGATTACTTTAATTTCCTTTTTTCAATTTTACCTCTTTCTGCAATCTTTCTTAAAAAATTTAATCGGTTGATGCTGTCAACTTTAGTAAAATTGTTTTTTGCAATATTTTTTATGCACGCTGTATTTGTATTGAACCGTAAATTTTCATGATACCATGTTTTAGATATAATAAATGCAAATTATTTGTTGCAGTCATATCATTAGGGATTACACCTCCAAACTCAACCTTAGACTTGCCCAGTCCAGATTCGATCCTTGAAGACTTTTCCGGATACAAGGTTAGTTTATTTCAGATGCAATCAACGTTGTTGGATAAATAAAAGATGAGATGATAAATAAACGTTTTAAATTTACAACTCGCATTTAAAATAACAGGGAGTTGGTTCTATTATGGCACATAACTATACGGCATGTTGTCAGACGATGAACGTATCTAAAAGCTGCTACGGATTCTGTACACTCCAATCAATCCTTGAGGGCACCACGGGAGAACCTAACCAATGCGAAGATGAATTTCCAAAAATCGTCAGATGCATGGCAGGTAAAGTTTATAAATTACATTAACTCTGATTAACCTGAAAAGTTTACCAGTGAAAATTCATTACAGGTTAGAATAAAAATTGTATCTCCGAACCTGCGCTTCCCTGTTCCTACATGTTGAATTTGTGTTTTCTTGACTTTCAAGTTTAATAATGGAGAAATTCAAAGATCAATTTAATTTAATTCTGCTTCTATCTATGTATTTACGTACATTATATAAAAGTATGACACTCGTGGTATCTGCCGAGCGGAAGTTTTTAACAAGGTACAGCCTGGTCCCCACCTCACCATGTTTGTTTGAACTTTTAACCTTTTTAAATACGTAAATCCTGCCGAAAAAGAAGCATCATTTGAATATGAGTGTTTACTCCAATAAAATCCCAATACTTTACACACAAATGTCGGAACTCGGTAGTTGAAGTTGTAAGACATTTCTGTACCTATTTTTAATAAGGTGAATTTCTTAATAGTACATGAACTTTGTTGAAAAAAGACGCACGGTGCGGGATCCAATATGGTACGTACTTACACGCTGTTATTTTGGCTTTACTTGGATTACTTAAAGATGAACAAAGTTTCAGAACTTTTCTGTCTTACTTGGGAAAACAAACCTGAAGATGGTAAAATTGAAAGGAAGAGGTTTCTCCAGTTTTAATACCTATACGCAATCTATATGACATGTTGAATTCGGAATAAAATCTCACTGTCTGTGTGTTCATTTCACTCATACATATGTATGCGTTTGCCAAAATAAATAACAATACTACATAGAAATATAGAAGTACTAAGAGAAAAGTAAAACTCTGGAGGTACACGTACAGAAATTTTCATCATAGTATATACATCAGCGCTACAGAGCTGCCTGTGCCATTGCCATTTGAATAAACCATTTCATTTCTTGGCAAAAAAAGTTAAGATAGCCCAACAAATCTCGGTAGGTGCATTGCACACACACAGACATGGCCGACGGCCAATAACCCAACATATCTGCCCATTTCTACTTTTCATGAAGTGAAGTAGAAGCAAAATGCAATATACGCAGCAGCATCAATGGGAATCCTGGAAAATCCATCATAAACTACTAATGTTTTTATTTCGTACATTTTGCTGGGGAGCCTATGTGACCAAGCAGGAGAATTCATATGAAACTCCGATATGATATTAAATACAACTGAAATATTATTATTATGATGGAAACCGAAAAGGGCAAAAGAATGTTCATAAGCTTCCCCTTGTTTTCCAGCTGTATTTTCACAGTTTCAAATTTTACATTTGAATCATGTGTGTTATGTTACAAGCAAGTCATAATAATATAATATTTGTGAATTTAGGCTATTTATATTATGTATGTACATAACTGTTTAACTCTATACATAACTGTTTAACTCTTTTTCCCAAAGGGTCCGTCTCGGTAGACTTTATGTGTTTGTTGACAGAAGAGTTCTCTTCATCTGTTTGTAATATATCCACAATAATATGAGGTTGTACAAGTTTGTACAACCACACAAAGTATAGATAGATGGATGTATACAAGCAGCAGAAATGGAAAGTACAAAGAAGTTTAATTTAAACGATCTGATCTAGTGGGCATATATAGGCACTAGTGTGCACGGGAGCACAGCAGACAACAGGAAACATTAAACAAGTATAAATCCGAGTGTCCGTAGAATAAAATGAAAATTTCCTTCCAAGTGGAATGTCCTTTTGAACTGTTTCCCCCTTTTCCGTGTACATGCATGTGTCTGTGTTGCACAGACAATGCAGTGTTTACCCATACAATCAAATCCAAGTATAGGTATAAATTATGAACAAAGTAGCAGCAGCGTGACTGCGTGTTGTCTGTCGGCATCTAGGCGTTTGGTTTACCCTCCTTGTCATCATAATGAACAACTGATGATGATGAAGAGGTTGATGACGATGCTGATAGTGCACAATGTAAACTTTCACCTATTCTCAGAACCGCAACAGTAAATAATTATTGCGGTACGTATGCTTACCTACCTATACACTACAATGGCCTTTTGTCCGTAGGGAAAACAGTAGACAAATATAATACATAATGGATGCCTTTCTACAGACGTAATAGCCAAAGCGGAACAGTAAATGTTTAAAACCTCCTCTTGTTATTGCTTTTCAAATTCGAAAATACATACCTGGTAAAACGGTGAGTTTCGGTATTTTCTTGAAATTCGATTTGATAATAATAATTATTTATAGGAATTGATGGTTTGGCTTTCATCACCGCAGCCGTGGCAAATATACGTGTGCCCAGTATCCCTTTCATGCAATTATTCAAATAAAATAGAAAAGAAATATCTTGCAAAAACAATTGACATTACAACAACAACCTCTCAATCAATAAGAATATATCGTGTTTCGACTTACAAACTTATATACACATTAATACACAATGCCGTTAGTTTGTGTTTATATCATTTTATTTGGCTCTCCAACCCTCTAATACTCGTAAATGTTTTTCCAGATGGACGTGATCACGTTCCATGTTGTATTCGAGAACAAGTTCCCGACATCTGTCAAGATTTATGTCGAGGCGAATACACGGTAGTCACCGATAACGTGAAAACACATTTTTCATGTCCAACATATATCGAACGGACACTGAGCTGTATTGCTGATGGAATTGGTAAGTCAACAAATAATAATAATCGTATTAAATTACTACAATAATGTGATTATATGAAAAAGTAGAAAAGTGTACAAAAAATAATGATGTTAGAATTTATATTAAAAAATTCATAGTCATAATTCATAATAAAAAGGCTTTACTTTTGGACAATCATTAATCATATGTACAATACTTAAACACCCACCTCAACAAACAATCATTTTTTTACTTAAGCGCGCTTCGAACTAAAAGTTGGTCAAATGCTATTTTTTTCTTAGAAATTAGACCAAAAACACCTCTACCACCACTACTGCCATCACCACCACATTGAAAAGCAATTAAGAAAATCAATTTATTTTTTACAAGAAAAAAACTTCCATTAATTTACAATAGCAGAAGAAGAAGAAAAAGCAAATAAAAGTAGTTGTAGTTGCCGATAATGGACTGGGACGGGTTTTGTAGTGTTTTTCACTTTCTCTTCTAGTGTCATTGCATTGATTGGAAACCAATATTTTTCTCCGCCTGCCCTGTAAAGTATGTAATAGATTTCTCGGAGCAATTCTCCAGCGACTTCTCAAAACAATATTATTGCAAAGTTTCTGCGGTGCACTCTCGCACTCCCACCAGCTGTGCTCTTTTAAAAGTGCTACGGCGATATTCAGTTTGTCGTAGCCGTAATTCAACTTGAACTACCAAACATTATTTCCGTTTCTTGTAGTCCACTTTACTTTACCTCACCACCGCAGCAATAGTTTCACTACTACTGTCCAACAAAAAGAATGTTTCAATATGGACAAAGTGCTACTTGATATCTATCTACTTTCTCAATTTTTTCTTCTCTTTCTGAAACGAGTATATGAAGAAAGCATGCATGCCTCTTTTTAGTCTTTCTGTATTGTGTACGTTTGTTCAAGCTCTTGTTTGAGTTTGCTCTTCGCTATCACTCTGAACAAATAGAACGTGTTATAACTCTTTCCAGTTTGTATGCCTATAACATTGGAATTGTAAAGACGAGTTTGAGAGAAAACAAGAGTAATAGCTTTTCCGCCCAACAATTTTGCTTTGTTTTCACACGCTTTCTCTAGCCATTTTCATCCGTTTGCCGCTTGTAAAAAGATTTCTTTTTATTCTTTTTATTTGCCATCCTACTACTCTGCCATGCCAAGCTCAATGATTCATTCAGTCATTTCTCCTTGAACTTTTTTCTTTACTTTTGTCCTTTAACTGCAAACATTGTGGCATTTTCTTTGTTTTTGCGAAAAAATAGTTTCGGTTCTTGAAATAAAATGATTTAATACAAAACAAAGATGTAAAAGGAAGAAAAAAGGAAAGTAAACATTATACATCTTCAACGTAAAAATTAATAATATGCCCGCGTCGCTCATACCCTTTTTGTTGTTGTTTGAACTCTTACATAAAGAGGCCTTATTCATAAAAAACAATTATTTTGCAAAGGTTAACTGAAAATAAAGAAACAAAAATGTAATGTCACATTGATGACTTTTGAAGAATTTTGACAGATCTAAATTTCTTTAAATCCACTAGATAGTATTAGGGTACTTATGATGTTGATGTATGCATTCGATCTGAAATTTTCAAATTGGTGTATACTAATTATACATAGCGATAGTGAATGGCATACTCTTAAAAGCAATTGTGAAAAAAACGTAAAATTAGCAGCGTGTACTTAATAAACTGTATTTAAAAAGGAAGAGCAAGCACGACAGCAAGGTTTTTTTAAAAAAATGTAGGAAACTCAAGTATTTTTTAGCATTGTTGTGAAGTTTTATTCATTTTCCTGTGTAAATAAGGCTTGCATCAAAACATTGTATACCTGAAAATGTGTCGAGCAAATGAACCGGAACATGTTATTCAGTCTACATCCTGTTCTAAATATAAATTTGTGAGCTCAAAATTGGTATTTCCCCTCAGTTCAATCAATTTTTATTCAAAAGCGTTTTTATGACATCCAATCCAAAGAAAAAAATGGAAATGGAATTCTCATGCATATGTGTTAATAACTTTCACATTCACGCTTTGTTATTATTAGTTTTTTGTAATGATGTGAGGTGATGGAAATATAGCGTATTTTTGCATATTCAAGCGGGAGAGCAAGTTTGTGTGTAAATTTGAATGCTTACATTTGGCCAAAGGAAATACGAAATAGAGAAGAAAAAAGATGTTGGTGTGGCAGTGGTGGTTGAAGTGATGATATTTATTTATGATGAAGTATTATCTTTACGCAAACAGTCCAAACATGTATCTTCCAAAATATCTCACACTCGTATAATGTTAATGCATGTATATAAGTACATAACATAATGGTGAAATATTATCGGACAGTCTAAGGCAACATTTAATGGTCAACATGATGTGTGTGCATCCATGTACTTACGTTGTGTTTGCTTTTGGGAAAATTTACAGAGATCCTGCCAAGCCAGCCATTAAACGTACAGGCGGTGGCTGTCAGCCCAACGGCTATAAATCTGACCTGGGCTCCCCCTCGAGAGAACCAACACACTGTACATGAGTATGTTGTGAATATTACTACACTTCGGAGTTTTGATGCCCCGTTCGCGGGCTTAGGTTACGGAGTTGGAGGAGGCTCTACCACCTCTGCCCCTGCTTCAACATCTAATTCTCCAGCTGAGAACAATTCTTCTTCAGGTGAGCCCTTGTCTCCATCTTTCTGATACATATGTAGCGTATATAAAAGCAGCAAGAAAGGAAAAACTCGAAATACAATACAACAACAGGAAAGAATAGAAAGCAATCAAGTAAATTTCATCTTTTCTTCTTTTTTCTCTCCCTAACCTGCATGCCTGCTGCACAGGAACAACAACAGCTCCCACATCCGCTGCTCTAACTGCCAATTCTAAAGATTTCTCAAACAATGGACATGTCACGGAGAACGGACAGGAGATTTCTGCAGAGGACAGGGTGGAAGCTAAAATGCGTCAAATCAAGGTATGCAGAAGTGATATATTATTATTTTACAACGTCCCAAGAAGACATTCTGCTTTTCTATTGCAAAAAACGAACGTCATTTTGATAAAACATAAAGTGATAGATAATAGTAAAAGAGTACAATAATAGCGTAACAAAGTGCTTTCAGCAGAGGTTAGGATTTTTTGTGAAACGACTGAATATATAGGTTGGGTTGCTCTATACTGCTTTTATTTTGTCATAAAAATACATTTTTTTTGAATCTCATAAACTTCCATAAACAGTTTTATATTTGTTACAATCTAAAATAATAATACCTGCTTGGCGAGAGATGTAAAAAATGTACAGGCAAGAAAATGTAGAATTTTCCTAGTGTTCACCACTGTTGTCGTGTGACTGCTCCATATATCTTCTTTTCCCTCCTGCTCATTTTTCTTCCTTTATTTGATCCTATTTTAGCCACATCACTTGGTGTGCCTGAAAAAATAAGCTTTTGTGTCGTCAGTCAGGTAAAAAGAATAACGAGGAAAAGTGCTGAAATTGCTAAAAATAGCACATAATATGTATGCATACATACTTAGATAGGCACACACATCATTTCACTTCACACTCGCTTTGCAAAAAATTGGAGTACCTGTACATATTTTCGCTATTGTTGTTTTCTTTAGTGAGCAAGCGAAAGTGTGTTCTGTTCTGTAAGCTATGAACACAAAAGGTTGCAAAAATGTTCAGTGTATGAGCATGGTTTGATCAATAAAAAGCTGACTGAACACGCTTCTTTCATTGTGACTACATAATTTTACAGGAATTCACTTCGACAGGCATATACATATAGCTGAAATGTTCACAGTTTATAGAAAATACCTTCATACAGCCCAAAACATTTTTTTACCTGTACTAATGGCAAGTGTTGTGCTTTCATTAGTTTAACTTGTAAAATAATGAACCAACTGGAGAAAGGTGGTGAAAGCTCCAGCGTTCATGATTGTTACAGACATGCACTACATTTTTCCGTGCCTTCTATGCGGAATACATTATTACTTTACGACACTTTTTCTATTATGGACGAGAAATGGTCGTTAGCAGCAAACAGCTATTTGGAATCGATAAATATATGACTCTATAATCTACTATTACTACTACTTTACCAGGGATCGAACCTAGCAGTCAGTGAATAATGATGCAAGACATGTGATGAATGGTGCTTGGAAGCTAGTGGGAATGGACAAAAGTCAGTAGGTTGCGATGTTTCAAGCCAGGTTGAGTCAATACAAGATGGAAGGGTTTTACAAGACACGAAGAAGGCACTCAGTTTATATATTGAAAAATATACATGCATAAAAATCAAGGCTCACTCAAACACGTAAAAGCAAAAAAAAAACACAGTTTTACCTCTTGCTCAATGCAAATCTGTTCAAGTGTCACATGTTCTTCCTTACTATCGCTCACCCGCTTGTTTCTTTAAAAGACACGAACAGCGACATGGAAAATTCATACATATACGCACAGAATGCTTTTTGAAGACGATGAAAGGAGAGAGTTTCATTTGTTAGTAAATTACTGCAAAGTACATAATAATGTGACTTTTCAGTACAGTTTTTAGTTTACGATAAACATTACTGCATACGTACGTACGTATTAGTTTCTTCTTGCGCTTCTAATGCTACTGCCGCTGTTAGTTCAACGTCATGATCGACTATAGCCTCCATTATTTCTTTTCTAAAACGGAGAAAGAGAAAATGAAAGGAATAGCTAACGACAGCACTCTACAAGCATCCCTGGCAAGTTTACTTGCTTGCTGCCAGCTTCTGCCACCACTGCTGCTGCACTTGTTCTTTTTTTGAAGACGATGCCTTCATTCTGTAGCTAGTTTGCAGCAGCAAAAATGACGACGACACTACTAGGTATATATACTGATGATGATTTTGATGATTACAAAAAAAGTCTCAGCTGGATGGGAGGAAAAGGCTTTTTTTCTCAAACGCCTTGTGATCAGCAAAAGGATCTTTGTCTNGGGAGGAAAAGGCTTTTTTTCTCAAACGCCTTGTAATCAGCAAAAGGATCTTTGTCTCTCGGAGAGAGAAGTGTGGAATCGTGTCCGCTATAAACGGAATGAGTGTACGCCTCACAAGCACTGTAATATACAGTCGAGATGATGGCAAGGAGTGGAGAAAAGCGGAAAGGGTGCAATCAGGCAACACAACGGATAATATACATGCTTTTTCCCATTGTTTGCAAAAAGAGGAATGCGGAAGACATCTACGTACATAAATATAGTACATCTGTATTATAGCACTCGTAATAATAATCATTTCAGAATAATTTTTTGAGTGCAACATAATCATTAAAACCGACAAGGGAATTTCAAGAAGCAAACGCGACATTGTTTTAGAAGAAAAAAACCTTGTACCTCAATCTCTTAAGTGACTGAATTGAATATATTGTTGCTTTGATATTCTTTGAATGAAACCTTGTTTCTGAATGAGTAGGAGCCAGGAGGTTCCTGATGTACATTTCTCGATTAATTTTCTTTTCATATAAGTATATATCTTAACGTTTTGCGTGCACTTGTGCATTTTCCAAATTTCCTCCTCCCTCCTTTTATTGCACTTAATTTTCTTTTGGTCTATTACAAAAACGGAAACAGAGGACGCACATATTTGTTAATAAGCTTGTGAGTTAAAAAAACTAACTGGGCAAGCACCAGCTGTAAATAGCTGGTGTTGATATTGTGTTAGCATTACTGTATAGAGGCTTTATTTTTGTTCATTCAAAGCTGCTGGTGCCCAACTAATGTACATCCTTATCAATCTTGAAAATGCTCAAATGGTTTAAAACTAGAGGAGATGAAAAAGGGGAAAATTCTGCCTTGTTTTCCTCTAACCTTCTTTGCTCAGGCCTTACTGTTTCTGTCTGGTTATAGCTGGTTGGTGTCTTGCCAGTTAGGTTTTTCGAGTAATTTTTCACTTGAGACTTTCACTTGTGTACTTAAACATTATACTTTTAGTAGTTGGCCAAGAAAGCCTGAATTGAAAATACACAATGTTTTTTTAAACATAATAAACCGGCGGTGAATGTATAATGCTATAACCATTGAAAAGTAAAAGGAGGAGTACACGTTTTCACAGGAAGTCAAACGACCATTATCTATCTCCATTCATGTAAAACGTCCGTCGTTTTTTAAAAGTGGTAGTGAAAGCTTCCATGTCATATGCTCATGACTATCTAGTATCTGCTTTCTCCTCTGTTTTTATAAGTATGCATGAGTGAGTATAATGCTTTAAGCACACTCTTCTTCGTCCGATCTGACTGACTTGAACTACTCTGCACACATATACGTACATATGCAATGATTTGTACGTTCATAATGTTATGTATGTATTCTAATGCATAGAAATTTTCAGTTGCTGCTCGCGATTCTCCTTTGGGCTTGCTTGTTTTTCGATAAAGTTAGGTGGGATTGACAAGGCTTAAAGACTTTAAGCTACTCTCTCTTCTCCTCCTCATGCTCTCATATGCCTTTTTGTTGGCTGTTGTGCTTTCCACTTCCTCCATTTGACTAGTTCCACCACCACCACCTATACACAGACTAACTTTGACTTCATTTTAACTCTTTTTTTTCTGGTGGTACATAGGAAGTACATAAATATTATGTACATCAATCTACACACCTCCTCCTCCTCAACTCAGCTTTTTATCTGATCAGCGGTAATCCAGGCAGATGTGACGTGACATGATGCAATTAGGATAGATCTTTTGCCTGTCAATGTCTATATTGGCAGTTCTTCGCACAGTCTAAATATAACTGCATTTTAGCACCTACATGAATGGAGAATTGAGATATTTATAGGAGCAAATCAAATGTACATGCCAGTAAACTAAATATCATTCTAGAAAAAACTTTTTAAAAACCTTTTCTTTGAAATAATCTTTTAGGCCAATATAAACAAGCATGTAAATGCATTATTAGGTGGTTAAATATATTTATATAAAATGTCTTCTCGCAGAGAAAAGTGCATTTGCCTAAAAGTGATAATAAAAGAAAGAAAATGGTAAAAATATCGTTCTAAAAGCTACACGGAAAACAACATGTTTACTTGCTGCTTTATGTTTGTCGCATGCTATTATTAATATTTTTACTTGCATACCTAAAGTATAAAAATGGCGATGTCTCAATAGTCACGAGTCAAAATTGAATTTCAGAACCAAGCCAATTACAATAAATATTACTGGTATCTAGTATCCACTGTCTATATATATTTTTTATGATTTCTTCTATTTTTGTGCATTTAGGTTCACGGGGATCTTAACACGG
>JAANSP010000848.1:0-18159 GCA_036850745.1 Homidia socia
AGTGGCCTCACAGCCCGCCACCTACTATAAGTTGTTAACCATCCCATCATGTCATTCTGATGATAATACTCCCAGTCAGTATACAGTTAACTTGACTACTTTTACTACTTGCACGTTTCATGTTTTACCTATTCATATTATTAGGATTATTATTATATTTTGTATATCTACTAAGGGTGTTTCTATTATTTGGTAGGAGTGGTGGTAGGGCTAGTAATAGCGCACTTTACAAAAAAAATGTATTGAACAAAAGTCAGTTTATAAGGAGGTAAGGAAGCTGGAGAAATAAAAGGATACCATGCCGAAAATCCGAGACTTTGAGATGTTGCACGGTTTGTTTGGCGAGAGAGCTTATTACTATTATTGCTACTTGTATTATTACTATTGCCGCCAGTGTCATTACTAGTTTTTCTCCTTGTGCCGCGCGCGCCTCCACTACTATCGTTACGGTGCTCTGATTATGGTGACGCTGTAAATCCACAAGATCCAAATGTGATTTCATGGCTTTCTGCGTATTTATTCCCGTTACATTCTTTCCTTCCGTTTTTACCATTGCGGTGGTGAGAAACGACAGGAAAGAGTGCACAGTCGTAATAATAAATGTACAGTTGGTGAACTAAAGTGTGTGTCTTTACATTTTACATGGTGAAAATTCAAAATGTATAAAATGGCTTTAATAATAATAATTGGTGGTCTGAATGATAGTAAGAGTAGCACGGGACGTTAATAATAACAAAAGTCACACATTTTGATTTACAATTTTCGGTGTGGAAATTAAATACCTATTTCAAAGCCACTGAATATTATTTACAAGTTTTTCATTTTTGGGGTATGTTGACGCAAACTTTTGAGCGGGAAAAACAAATTCTCAACAAAGTTTTATTAGTCAATAGTAAAGTAACCAGAAGCACTTCACAAAGCAATGTTGTTGCTGCTATTCCCTGAAATTTTTCTTTGCACAATTTCATAACGTTGAGTAAATCTGTTACGTACGCAACATTTGACGAAATTGTCGTTCTCTTTGTATACACATCCGGCTTCGTCGTCGTCGTCGTCAATATGTAAGCGGAAATTGAGCGAATCACAGTTGAATGCGTGAATATTTTACGGCTCAATAAATGTAAACATGCAGATAATATGTAAAAGGGACATGGAGGCAGCGTAAATCTAGAGAGTAAAATCAGAAGATCAAGTGGGGAGTGGGGAAGCCATTGTATAATTTTGTTTGAATGGGGATGCTTCGCTCTTGTGTCATGTCTGTTTTTACTGTTTTTATAGTGTGATTTCCCTCCTTGACTGCTGCTGCTGCTCGATGCATGCTTCACTAGAGCTGTATGAGTAGATTCTAGTGTACTATTAAAAGGGATAAAAGGCCGTAAAAGGTGTCAACATGGATTTGCAAACAAAAAAAATCACAATTGTTGTTGTACTCCTTCTTTCCTTTTGTTGTTGTGCGTTTTACGTCATTATTATTATTATTATGATGCGTGACGATGCATAAGAGCTTGTTTATTTGTAGGCGAGAAGGGAATAGGACGCTGATTGTGTGGTTCTGCTGCTGCTTCTGGATAAAGGGATTATCATTATTATTAGGATTGTTTGCATTGTTCAAGGATGATGGTCGCTTGAAAAGAGCTGCGTGTTCTAGAGATTTCTAAAAGCGATAAATTCACAATGACAAACAACATCCAAAAATAATAGTTTTGGGAATGCAGAGCATTAAGCGGTGGTAGGACTTGAGTAATAAACTTGTGTTCAGGCTAAATTAATGATGCTACGCACAAGTTGCTGATCCCAAAATCTGCAAAATTAAGTGACAAACTGTGTGACGTTTGGAAAAGGATTTTTTTTTGCCCTGATTTCTTGCTTTCCTGCAAAGTTACTGCGCTTCTTTTTTAAAGAAGATAAAGAAAGTTAAACGCGTGTTGCAACTCTTATACTTTCTCTGATTTTCTTTTTTTATCTTGTTCGCAGTTCAGTAATGTCTACTGCTATAAAAAAACCTGATTTCTTGCTTTCCTGCAAAGTTACTGCGCTTCTTTTTTAAAGAAGATAAAGAAAGTTAAACGCGTGTTGCAACTCTTATACTTTCTCTGATTTTCTTTTTTTTATCTTGTTCGCAGTTCAGTAATGTCTACTGCTATAAAAAAAAGTACATCTTCTTACAGCTCTTCTCTCATTTTGAATTGAACGGTTGGATTGAGAATCAGATTTAATGTCATCACCATGACCAGCAACCGCGTGTCACACAGTCAGTCGGTATCCTGCTGCTGATATCTACAAAGGGACAGCACAGTCTAGCAAGGAATCGAGAAAGAAGAGGAAAAAGAAAAAAAATGAACGAGAGGAAAGTAAAAGAGACATGTGAGCTACAAGGCAGATGATACAATAATAGATTGAGTGGATTTACTCAAGACTGTGTGTCACGTAGAGGATTCAAATACACTTATTTAAGCAAGTAAAAAATGAAAATGTACAACACACTGTTTTTATCTGATTCTCTTCTTCTACTACACCCGTACATATAACGTATTCCCACTCTCTTCATTTATCCACTTGCACTAGTGCACTGGTAAAAGTAGCATTGAATCAAAAACAGCAATGCTTAGAGGACGATGACGGTATGTAATTCTCTTTTGCCTTCTGTGCCAATAACAGGTTCGTAAGGAGACGGAGAAAGGGAAGCAAACAGATTTTTACCTTTCAAAGAAATTTGCAAAGAATTCAGCCGATTTTTATAGAGTATGTAGTTGTTGTTGTTGCAAATGTTAGCATTTGTAAGCAAGTGTGTCACACAAACCCAACAGAACAAAATGAAGAAGGAATGATGACTTTTCTTTGCTTCTCTTTACATTTTGCACTTTTGTGCCAGTATAAGGTAGTTTGCATGATGCATTAATGGATGAGCATAGCATTTGTAAGCAAGTGTGTCACACAAACCCAACAGGACAAAATGAAGAAGGAATGATGACTTTTCTTTGCTTCTCTTTACATTTTGCACTTTTGTGCGTCTACAAGGTAGTTTGCATGATGCATTAATGGATGAGCATGCTGAGAGAAAGTGTGTGTTTCTAAAATAAATGGAAAAGACAATAAGGAGACAGGAGAACTTGAGGCTTGAGGAGAATGGCAGAGTAGTGCTTCATGGCATGCATGCATCATTCTCTCTGCTTTTCTTCTTGGAACTTTGAACTGAGTGAAAAAGAGGTAGAAAACATGGTGGTTGATGTGATATGGTATTACTATAAGTGGTAGAGAAACACACCTGGGAAGAAGATAAATAAATATTATAGATAGAAATATAGATTCAAATATATATACTTTGACGTGTACATTTTCAGTACTTGTGTGTCTCAGATGAATATCATATGTGATGGTGGTGGTGAAGGTGAACCATCTCGTTGCTATACTTTTGCTTACTTTACTTCTTTGCGTTTTTTCAGCATTAAGAAAAACACGGAGATTCTTTCTTTTTGCCTCTATCCACGTCCTCCCACCCACCCTTGCTCCAATACACATGTACTCTTTTTCCTCCACTTTACTCTGCTTACTCAAAGCAGCAGTAATCCTTCTCAGTGTACTTTTACTCGTTATATGCAGGAGTAATATGGCAAGCAGGCTACTAGCAACTTGCCTTTTATTTCCAACTCTATAACGTCATGCTATATAAAAATGTTCCTCACCTTGTTCTTGCTTATATCCTTTATTCCTTTTTTTGGTTTATTTCCCTCAAACAGCAGCAGTATAACTTGACTGACCTCTGAGTGAGTGAGTGTTTCAAGTTATCTTATAGATCGTCCAGTCTGCTGCTTCTACTGCAACTTTTATCCAAAAAGGTTTTTCCTCTTTGGCGGAAAAAAAAGAAAAAGAAAAAAAGATGTTGAGCCGTTCAAATCGGTATATGTTCGCATTACACACTCAAATCAAAATAGATCCGATAGGATTTTCCTTTTTGCCAAGAATTTAGTTTTTTACGTTGTAAAAAAACTTTGTCTATAAAAACACACACTAGGATGAGAATAAATGGGCATAAAAAAGAGAAAAAGGAAAACGGGAGGATTTTTTTCTTCTCTGAATGAATTGACTCCTTAGCAAATTACTTGAATCACATGGCATGACTGTAGATGGTCCGCGAATATCCACCAATAACACAGGAAATCTGGCTGCAAGTTAGGTTGATAATGATGATGATCAGTAAAATGTTACAAGAAAGAAACTCAAGTATTTGCTTGTTACTGTCATGTTCATGACGATGATGATTAGGTATGCACACTGCAATTTTACTAACAGCGGCGCTGACTAGTAGCTCTAACTTGTTTGCATATTATTAGTGCTCGTATGTACACACAAAGGATAGCTGTGTAACTGGTTATTTCCCTTTTATTCCTTACCCCTTCATCTAATGGTAATTTACTTTGGACAAGTAACGGAAAAGAAATAACATTCACTTTTTCTCTTCATTTTACAAAAAAGTAGGCTAAAATAGGACAGAAAAATTGAGTTTTTTTTCTAGTGAGAGACACGGGGATTGCGACAAGTGACTCAAGTTTTTACTCACATTGAAATTCACACGCATCAAAAAGTATCCAATGAATGGGTACAAAACCCATTTCAAACAAACTTGCATACAAAATGAAAAAATACAAAGTTTTACGTATAAATATTATGGACTTACTTTTATGCCAATATACTCGCACCACACTTTTGCATGCATATACCAAGTGAAAGAACTGGTTGTTACTTTTTGTTTAGTTTCCCCTTCACAATTTTAACTTGCATTCCATTCGCTCAATCATTTGGTAAACAGAATTTATCCTCATTTCTGTTTCGTATCCTATGGATACTGTAGGCATACACAGACAGTCTTCACATTGTGTCTATTTCCTTCCTCTTGTTCCTCCTTTACTTACTTTAACTTGCACCGTCTTAGCGACTCAGTTTTACTTACCGTTTAGGTCAAAGTTAACAGGAGAAAAGTCGTAAATGATACAAAAAAAGTGTAACTTTCAAATAGAAATGCAAAAAGTATTTCAAAGGCACACAGTAGAGACTTTTTTATCTCACTCTAGAAACAAAACTCACACTGTGAACGTGAAATACATACAACATTTCACAGTATTTTTTTACACATACCTAAAGACTTTAACTTGCACCGTCTTAGCGACTGAGTTTTACTTACCGTTTAGGTCAAAGTTAACAGGAGAAAAGTCGTAAATGATACAAAAAAGTGTAACTTTCAAATAGAAATGCAAAAAGTATTTCAAAGGCAGACAGTACAGACTTTTTTTTATCTCACTCTAGAAACAAAACTCATACTGTGAACGTGAAATACATACACAACATTTCACAGTATTTTTTACACATACCTAAAGCCTATCTTTATATTTTTTTCACACAAGCCAATCCACCAACCGACGAATTTTTTTTGGCAGGTATAAAGTGTATAGGTATGCGTATCGTATCATCATGGGATAGTTTTAGTGTAACCAGTTTATTAGTGAAAGCCATCCTTTTGAGCTCACTATAAAACAAGTCTATTACCATTTTTATATGCAAGTAAAGTAGCTAGGTGTATCCACAGTGTAGTAGTAAGCAGAAAAAACAGTCAAAAAACGCCTTGTCCGCTGCTGCAAGCATGAAAAAAAAGGAATTGGATGGAAACGAGTCTTGGTGGTGATGTTGCGCTGAGCGAGGGATATAGAGGAGAGCAGCAGCAGAGAACAGTGTAAAAAAGTAGCAATATAAGCTCGTCTGGTGGTGGTGGCGGTAGCAGCAGCAGCAAATGCACAGTTAAGCAATAGCAGCTTTATCAACTCAAAATACTTGACTATAAATTTATATTGCCAAACGTAACAGTGGTGTTGGTGGATGTACTATTACTACTACTTGCATTATTAGTTGGCTTTCTACTACTACTCACCATCACATAATCATATCGCTTTCACTAGCCATATCTATAGGCATATCGCTATAAAAAAATATCATGTCGTGCCATGGCTTACAGTCTTTAGCCGCTTTATATTCAAAGAAAAAAGGCAGAGTACTATGAATAAGAAGAAGGTATGAAAAAATATAGGTACACGTATACCATCACCACCACCACTGACTTTGGATAACATGTTAGCTAAAAAGGAGAAGAAGGATAACATGAAAAAGAGGAAGAAGAAGAAGAAATGTTTTGAAACTTGATGTTGATAGCATGAGTAGGTTTACTTCACACAATATAACATATATGTAGAAAAAATGGTAGATGGATACAAGTGATAGAAGGTAGTAACTTTTTCATGGTAAAGTAGTAAGGATTTTGTGTTGGTTGTATGAGTGAGTGAGTGAGTGAGTGTGTGTGTGTGTGGAGACAACGAGGTGAAACGGTAACTAGCCTGGCTTCCACAAAATTTGGTCTTAAATTTGAACACGGAACAGCTTTTATCATCCGTATCTTGTCACTTAACTGACGTATTAAGGGTTCTGCAACTTCATCCCATCTTCCTCCTTCGTTGACAACAGGAAAAGCCGCACACCAGAAAATTGCTATGAGAAAGAGAGAGAGAGAGAGAGAGAAACACACCAACATCACCAGCAACGCCAATGAGAAAAAAAGAACGACAACACGGTCTAGTAGAAGCTGTTGTAGGTATCAGTGTGCCGAAGAATAAGAATATAAAACTATCTTAAAATGAGATGTTATATATTCTCGCCACACAAAGTATAGGTGAAAGAAACGGCGGCATGCATTTTCACATGTTTTCTATTCTATACCTGTATCACAATGTGTACTTTACTTTCTACTCTTTTCTCTCTCTCTCAAGACAATATTTCGACTTTGTTCGAGCAAAGTAGCAAGCAACCACCATACTACTACTACGTACAATCACCATCATCATTGTCATCATCATCGCTGCTTCTGGCGCTCTCCTTTCCAGCTAAGCGAAAAAAAGTATAGGATGGCTAGGTAGGCAGCAGTAGTTTTGCTGGCGAATGCTGCTGACACTGTTGTTGGTGGTGAGACAAGGAAGGAGAGAGAGATGTCTAGAGAAAAAGTGAAACAGGCCACCAGCGTGTGTGTGTGTGTAGGAAAAGTGGCATCCTTTTTCTACCTACTCATATTATTATGCATGTACAATCTTGCATTATCTTTTCATAGTTTTCCGCTTCCCATTTCATGACGTTACCACTGGTTACAACAACGTTCACTTGCAGCGGCAGCAGCAGCAGCAGCAGCAGACGAACAAGAGGAAAAAGAGAAAGATATCTTTTGCTCCGCAGTGATGATGCCACAACTACTACTTCTACTGTGGCTGCTATTAAAACAACATCCTTTTCAAGATGCAAAAAAAAGTTTTCCATTTCCATCCAGCATGCATACTTATAATAAATATGTGCACATATGCATATGTAGTAGTAGTAGTGGAGCAAAATATTATTGGTGGATGGAGGAGCGGCGTCGGTTGTTGTAAGTACTCCAGGTGTTCATTGGCAAGTCTCCAGCAACTTACCGCTCTTTTCCCCAGTTTATCACATAAACTAATGGCATCTATCTTTACTCCAACACTACGTGTTTAAATTCTCCTAGAGTTATTGCCTAATTTAGTCCACATGAAATTACAGATGAGTAGAGAGAGAAGAAAAGAGTGGTTTGCAGCTTTTCAGTTAAACAGAAAATAAAGTGATGCAAGTAAAGTTTTTGGTGTAATATTTCTACCACCACCGCCACCATCGCACTTTTTTGTTTTTATCCGTTTCCTTCTCTCCTTTTACTGATAGCTCCTCTCTATTTCTATTTGCCTGCTAAAACTGACATTTGAACGCACTAACCAATTTGTAAGCTACCTTCACATATAGTCCACATGAAATTACAGATGAGTAGAGAGAGAAAAGAGTGGTTTGCAGCTTTTCAGTTAAACAGGAAAATAAAGTAATGCAAGTAAAGTTTTTGGTGTAATATGTCTACCACCACCATCGCACTTTTTTTATCCGTTTCCTTCTCTCGTTTTACCGATAGCTCCTCTCTATTTCTATTTCCCTGCTAAAAACTGACGTTTGAACGCACAAACCAATTTACAAGCTACCTTCACATTCACGTTTCCAGTAGAGGAGAGCATTATGAAAACATGCCTCTCTTTCAATATCTGCCTCTAGAATAATATATATAGTAGTGCTAAACAAAGTCACGATGAGGACGATGATGATGATATAACTGTTATTCGTGTTAGCCCTATTTTGAAATGTTTCTAATGACAGTGTAATCCTTCAGATGGATATCTAACATGTCTTTCCGAAAAGTTGCAAAGTATTTATGCTGTGGAATTTGGAATTTACCTTCTTTACTTTTACGCACCAATCCCATCACCCTCCCCTCTAGTCTTCATTCACCAAAATCATCATGTTATATGCAACTTTCAATATCTGTCTCTAGAATAATATATAATAGTGCTAAATAAAGTCACGATGAGGATGATGATATAACTGTTATATTAGCCGTATTTTGAAATGTTTCTAATGACAGTGTAATCCTTTAGATGGATATCTAATATGTCTTTCCGAAAAGTTTGAAAGTATTTATGCTGTGGAATTTGGAATTTACCTTCTTTACTTTTACGCACCAATCTCATCACCCTCCCCTATATTCTTCTTTCACCAAAATCATCATGTTATATGCATGCATTCCTGCCGAATCTTTTTTTTTCTAATGGTAATATATTACAAGGTTATTAGTTGGCTCTCTCCATTTCTCTGGTCTTGGTTTCACTTGGGAAACTACAAGGGGAAAAATAGCTGAGAATAATATGTCTTTCCGAAAAGTTGGAAAGTATTTATGCTGTGGAATTTGGAATTTACCTTCTTTACTTTTACGCACCAATCCCATCACCCTCCCCTCTAGTCTTCATTTACCAAAATCATCATGTTATATGCATGCATTCCTGCCGAATCTTTTTTTCTAATGGTAATATATTACAAGGTTATTAGTTGGCTCTCTCCGTTTCTCTGGTCTGCTGGTCTCACTTGGGAAACTACAAGGGGAAAAGCAGAGCTGAGAGAAAACGGGGATGGTGATGGAGTGCTAAAAACTCTTCTTGTGCAATTTGTAAGCAAACATCCCCCAACGATGACGATCCTATCCAATTTCTTTCCAAAAATAACAAAAAAAAGAACTTGTTGGCTTGCCTTAGTAAAATTATTAATGGGAGGAAATCTCGACCATATGGCACCAACTGTGTTTTTACCTGTAACATTCTTTCTGCTTTTTATGCAGATAACGATGATGATGATGGTAACAGGGATTATGAGGGAAACTGTTTATTTACAATTTTCGTCGTCATTTCAACACACATTTTCATGCGTACTCAAAGACCTTTTTTATTATCGATAAAATCTGCATAATGTGCTCATATAAAACTTGTAACGACTTAACAAGGACAAGCTTGAGCTTTAATTGCCTGGTAGAAACTGTACTGAAGGAGAAACTCAGAAAAAAATATTTCCTTTCTTTCTTTTACCAATTGACAGTTAATCAAAATACATTTGTAATAATGCCGTATCAAAAAATAAACAAAAAATGTTTGTTTTATTTATTTTTGTCGTCCACCTCTACATTTTTCCCTGACTTTACATGTCCGTACAACAAAGACAAAGTCATAAATTTATGGTTTTCATCGGGTATATAACCGCTGTAGAGTCACAGCAGCAGCAGCAGAAGTAACACCAGAGGAGAATGTGCCTTTATTTTCTTTTCGCCGTTTTTCCACATCAAGAGAGATGAGAGTGTTGGAGGGCAAAGGAGGTCGACCTGAGTCAGGAAATAAAAAAAATACAGTTTCTTGGTCTTCTTCTACCAGTTCTTATAATATTGTTAAAAAAGGATGATCGTTCGTTTGAAAAAAGATTGCTTGAAAGAAACTTCCGTCTGATTAACCTCTTGGTGAAGTTGAGTCGTAAACCTGTTTGATGCATACAGCACACACACACACACAAAATACTTACCTACATACCTATGTGATCATACGTAAGAGAGGTAAANCTGATTAACCTCTTGGTGAAGTTGAGTCGTAAACCTGTTTGATGCATACAGCACACACACACACACAAAATACTTACCTACATACCTATATGATCATACGTAAGAGAGGTAAAAAGCGTATGTAAAAAGGAAGGAGGTCGACGTGGAAAATTTTTATGTGTAAAACGGCGACTCTCCGTCACTTCATCTCATTCATGCTCCTTCTTCTATTCCTTTTTCTCTACAAGTCTAGTAGCTCGCATAAGTCCTCCCTTTGCCGTTAAGAAAATTTATGGCTGCTGGATGGGTACAAGGTACACCAACGGTAACTAGCCCAGCATTTTCTCCTCTACATACTTACTTACTTACTTACAACGCTACTGCATTCCAATCCAGGAAAAAAATGTGTGTTGGACAGAAAAAGAGAAATATATAAAGAGTAAGTTTATATTGAAGAAATGAATGTGTGCCCATTTTCTTGTTCCTTGTGTGCTCTTGTTACCTTAAAATATATAAAGAGTTAGTTTATATTGAAGAAATGAATGTGTGCCCATTTTCTTGTTCCTTGTGTGCTCTTGTTACCTTGCGTATTTTACTGATGTACCTTGCTTGTTCTGCATCATCGTCACCACCATCACCTTTTTTTTATCCCGATTCTCATCGTCTCTCTTGCACTGTACAATAGCAAGTTGTGCTGGCTCACTCTTTTTTTTCAATGAATATGTTTGTGTACATAGCATTTTACTCTTTTAACCTTGTGTAAATTGAGCCCATTTTTTATTTTCTAAAAACAAAAGCATTATTATTCGTCGTTTTCTTTTTTTCTCCATCTTGAAAGCAAGTAGGGAGATGAGATGTTATAATAAGATGTAGTTTGAAAAGATACTCATGTTGCCCAAGAGTTACCCAAGGCATAGTACTACTTTTATTGTAAAGGTGCGACTACTATTTTTACCATTTCGCGCATTTCTTTGTCCGCTCCTATTCCCTCTCCTCCTACTCAATAAACAGGGATTTCTTTTGTTTTTCTAAAGTGTTCCTTTATTGCATAATAGAGTTCACTTTTTTAGTATGTATATAAGCCTATTGCACCTCATGTTTTTTTGATTTCCTTCTCATCTTTTTCTTGTTGCTGCTGCTGTAAAAAAGTTTAGTGCATGTAGCTGTGGATTGAGGGGGAGGAGGCATGCAAAAAAGAGCTAAAATAAGAAAGGATTTCCACTTTAATAAAAGTGAACAGTCGGCATATGTTTGACTCGACTTTTTGTGATGTAAACGAACACTCCAACACTTGTTTCAGGGGCGTACCCAAATGGGGGTATTTTTTCTCTATGATGCTTGTTGATATCTTGCTAATTACTTATAATTTCATTGCATTTGTGACCAACTCGATAGCGTTGATAAATAAGTTTGAAAACTTCTGCAACTTTGCACAAGAAAGAATTTGGGAGCAAGTTTTTAAATGATTTTATTTTGACCCCAAAAAACTCAAAAAATCTATATAACAATTTGGTTTATATGAACATCTTAAAATTAGCAATTTAAAGTTGTTTTAAATATCATCAATAAAAATATTAAATACCATTTGGATTGACCAAATCCATTTGAGGCAAATTTCCCTTGGGACCCCCTTCATTTGCTGCCTACCTGGTGTTTGCCCACCAAGTGGCAGAAAAAGACCATGAAAGTGGGGGAAAGGCGAAAGAAAATAAATGGACGAAACTTTTTTTTGGAAGAAAGCAGAGTGTCAGGTAGTGTGGTACGCCACTATAATTCACACATTGGTATATAGATTGTCTCTGTGTTGTTCTTGTAACAAGAGAATAGGGAGAAGGTAATAAATGCTTGCAATTTAGTCCTCCTCTGCTATAATCTTGTGTTTATATACTTATTTAAACGTATACACAGCAATAACAAAAGCAATATAAAAGAAACGCAAGGACTGAAAAAGATAGCGGAATAGCACCGGAAAATAATGGTTTGATGGTGTGGTTGGTTTGGTGTGCAGGCGGTAGTTACAGCAGCGTTGTTTCCACAAGACATACGAACAATATTATAATGACACGGTACGCCATGGCGTATTCACCACCCAGTTCACAAGACACTGGGCTCAGTTCAAGTCCAATTCGTCTTCAGATTTATCACGCAGTCAATAATGGCGGACATGGTTAACAAAGCGGGTAATTTTATAGACACCTCACTTTACTGTCATATAAATTATCTCAATACCTACCACGCCAACTACTTCCACCTCTAGCACACCTTGCCATCCATCTGTTCACTTTATTTTTTTTCTTGTAAATTTACTCAACTGTTTAAGTAGTGCAGTAGGTTGAACGAAACCACTTTGTACTCCTTTCTCCATCTTTTTTTCAGAGGGAAGGCCACAAAAAAATAATGTTTGTACAACAGCATTAATAATCGAATAATTGTAGTACGTCTTGTGACAATGGAGGAAATTAAGACCTTTGGCAAAAAACCGACATTCTACTACTCACACTTTGTTCCTTTCTTTGTTTATTAAATTATTCTTCAACTGGCCAAAAATATTGATATATTTTATGCATATGCAGATATAAATATGTATGCCGTGAGAATCTCAATCCTATAATATTGTTTTTTTTTCTCTGTGTTATTCAGGTTTCCAAACAAAGACTGCTTCAGCCATTATGAACTGTATTCAAGCCAGAGATTCGTGTATGAATCACACAGCATGTCACCCCATTTTGGAGGTGGTGCCACGTGTCTGCGGTGCAGAAAAAGGTAAGCAAAAATAGTAACAAAATAATAAGCAAGTAAAAAAATATAGCACAATAAGGAAATACCTTTTCTAACACTTTCTCCTTCCTACTAAAAGCAAGGTTCACATTGATTGATTGACTTGCCACCCATTCATCATCATTCCGATTTGTCATCATGACTGCAATATCAATTACCGCTTTGCTATCTCGCATTTTTTGTTGTTTCATTGACTTTTCTTTACAGCCACAATAATAATCACCATACCGCACACCATATCATTATACCTCTCATTCTTTTTCCTCTTGTATTTTATTACTGAAATCCCTCGTCTCAAATCCAGTCATCTTAAAAAAACATGCTGTCAGCAAATTGGAAATGTTTATTATTTTCTTTCATTCGTCTCTATTACAAGTACGCATATGCAAACATGGCAAATTTACTTTTTTCTAATCTGAAAGAAAGAGTCAGCCCGAAAGAAAATATCATAAAAAGAACAATAAATTTTCAGTTTTTCATCAACGCCGCTCAGCTTCATTCAGCGTTATCAACGACAACAACAACAACACAGCCGCCATTCCTGTTATTTCCTTAACAAAGCAATGTTATTATAATCCGACAGTTATTATGAGTGTTGATTTACCTGTCTAGTCAAAATAATATCAGGAGGATGAAGAATTATTACCCCCGTCTAATAAAATAAGCGACTATAGAATACCTCCAGTACTTATATCAATTTCAGTCATTGAACCACCACCGACAGCCATTCAAAATATCAAGAAAATTTTTGACATGGAAACAAAAAGGTGCGGAGAAGCAAGTGAACCAACTTTGATACAATGACAGCAATAAATCCCTTGTTTTTTTTAAATATAAGAGGCCTTATGAAGATTTGATTATTTACTTTTATACGCTGATTCAGTATATTCTTACAAAATCTTAGTCAAAGTGTAAACTACTTATCAAAATATGCCATGTGTAATTTGATTGAAATCCAGACCCCGCGCACAGCCAAAATGCCATCAGAAACGGACTTGTAACAAACTAGATGAAAGCACTTTTCAACAGTTTTTTTTCATCGTCTTATTTTTCTTTAGTTTAGTTAACAATATAAAAAGCAGTTGATGTACTCACCAGCAGTAAGTCACTGCCTTTCAACAATTTTTTGGCATTTTGTTTTTTTTTCGCAGTGTACCTTGCGTATTGCTATAATCTCTTAGTCTGAAGGAGGTTTTATAAAATTGGGGAAAATAATCGATATAATTTCATTGTACTTGCGCAAAATTGCTGATTTAATCCGAGCCGACCTAGATCATATTAGTGCATAATGTCATGAACGGAATTTTTTGTTTCTGTTTGCATATTTATTCATTTTAAATTAAACTATCAGTTCATTCCTTCAACCTCATTTTCTACTAAACCTGTACAGAGATCCAACTGTGAAACGTATCGCATATTCTTTCAAGCACTGTTAAATTATTGATCCGCTATATATATTTTTTCCATTATACGCCATACCTCCCTCGTTGTGCAATTGAAATGGTCCCAAATTGGTTTCAACTGACAAGTTCTGACTGTTTTTTCAAAACTTCAAAACGTATACTTGGGGTAAATTGCAATAAAAAAGAAGCCAATTCATCTCTACAAAGGTCTTGATTAACTCAATGAGTTACAAATTTATAGAACCTTTTCCCACCCATTAATAATGAGACACAAAGACAAAAGGAAATGGATAATGAAATGAGCACAAGGGTAAAGTTAAATTAAAACACATGCCACTGCTTCCTTTTGAACGTAATAAAACCTGTACCAAAGAAAAAAATATCATTATCACGTCGTCGTCTTCATCGTACCTTTTCTCATCATCAGCGTGAGCACACACACGCAACTTTGCACTACATACCTGTCTCTCTCAGAGAAAAGAAAACAACAAAAGAAGTTTGAAAGAAAACACTTATTTTTTTAGTCTTTTTTGCTTCAGCCGCTGCTACTTTTCCCTCTTTTGTAGGCATATGCATACATGCATACATAACACGTTACACTTTCTCCAACTAACATACTTAAAAACCGTTTCTAAGAACATTTCAAAATAAGCAGTAAATATGTTAGTAGTATGGAAGCAATTTACACGTTGATGTAGCTACTCACAATAACAATATCCCTTGCCATATTAAATGCTTTCTATTTTATTCGCATGAAATAAAAATATCCTTTTTACCGTGTGCATTATAATGACACGCTTAAATTTCTTTAGTAACCCAATTGCTGATGATGATGATGACTACGACGACGGTGCGAGACTTGCGAAAAAAGTACATTGTTTTGGTGAAAAAAACATGTTTTTTCTTCGTTTCTTTCTTCTCCTTTTTTCTACTTTGTGTGCGTGTGCATTTTGTTCGACCGTATTTCTTCTTCTTCTGCTTTGTTGTATGTTTAGCTCTTTTTTTCTCTTCACTATTTTCCCTCATCACGCAATATTATTTTGATAGACTTTTTTACACGGCTGCCTGCTACTATCCATAAGCATATAGAAATGTTATTTTTCTGCCAAAAAAAATCCAGCATCTGAAAAACAAAAGTGAAAGTACATATACCTTTACAAGGCAAGCTTCTTGGTATTGCTACACTTTTGTGTTATTGTTACTACTTATATATGACGCCTTCTTCTTCCCAATTGTAAGTTGGCACACTTGTATACTTTTGCGTCTAAAATTCTCCGTCTGTGCTCTCTTCTAGTCTGCCACACCAGCATTATATATAGTAGGTTGAGATTTTTTCATAGGCGTTCCCAATCCTGTTTGGTCTACATATAATAAAATACTACTACATTACATGCTTCTATATAGCCTGCTGCATGCGAAATTAGTAGCCAGTCAGCCATAGCTAGAGGCCGTAGGGCAGACATGCTTATTATATTACTTATTAAATATAGCTTATTACTTGTGCAAGCTATAAAGAATCTCGAGCGTCTTTTGTACCCACACATTTTACTTTCCTCGTCTCATGTTTTATGCTCAGATCGATTGCGCATAATATTTATTTCATCAAAGCACATGGCAAAAAGCAAGCCAGCAAAGCAAATAAAAAAGAACGTGGAAAAAAGAAAGGAATGTCTGCTTGCATGTTGGATGCATGCATATAAATGTTTATACAGGTAATCACGCTTTTCCATGTGCTAAATCGTAGCCTACATGAAAGTTCTAAATTAAACCCTTCCCCTTTTTCCTTTTCTCTCTCTCTTTCTTTACCACTTTCTTTCTTACCTGCTTTGTTCGTCTCAAAACAAGAAAAAAAAGATTTAATAGTTTTGCTGAGGTGTGTGCCCTCTTTTTAGAAATCTAGCCAAAAAAACCGAACGTATGGGCAAAGGTACACTGCCTTTTTTCTGCTACGAAATAAGCTCTACAAAACAAGAACGCTACCAAGGAAACAAGAAAATTGATTATTTAATTCAATTTTTAAAACTAGTCTGTACCATTGCTGTTCCCCTTTTATTAAAAAAAAGTCAATACGGCGTCATGCAACCTTTTCTGCTGCTGCTCCTATCCAGTCTCTTTGCACAACCACATGATCGTCATCATTAAATCTGAGCATTATTATTATGAACTTGGTTTGCCCTTCTTTTTGCAAAAAATAAATATAGTATGTACAAGCCGCGGCGCTGTGTTAAATTATTCATTCGTCGGCCAACTCGTTTCATTCCATTGTTATTTGCAACTGTGCTACATTTTCTCGACTAGTTTTTGCAAAAAAAAAAATGTATTACGAAATTTTCTTGTGCTTTTCTTCCTCTCTCTCTCTCTCCACTTGTTTAAATATTTATTAATTAAGTAGCCTAGCTCTAAAAATACTTGATTTTAATAGGAAACCAAAGAGAGTACCTAACTACAGTGTAGCATCAACGCAAAAAACGTTATATGCCTGCATGTGTACCATCTTTGAATCTTTTAAGGCAAAGTTGAATAGGATCAAGGAGAACAAGACTTGGACAGCAGTGTACGCGCACGCACAAAACACCACTTTCTCCAGTATACTTACTTTACGCACCATTTGTACACATGGCTACATAATAGGCTTGTTATATGGTGCTACACACGGCATTTGATATGCTATCGTCCACGTCGTGAAAAAAAACCAACGGGCGGGCTGAACGTAAACTGCATGTGTGCATATGTTCCCTGCTTCTTCTTTGCTGCTGCTGGCTGCTTAGCTAAAAAATAATTCCCGTGACTAGACCGGCTTACTAGACTCCTTTACATCTGTTGTCGGCAGAGACAGGAGATAAATTGTCGTGATATCACAGTTGGAGAAAAAGACAAATTGGCCAGTAAACAAAATAGTTAGGCCAAAAATGGTAATAATTATAGAACTAGTGGCAGTATAGCAGGGATAAAAAAGTACCACATCTGGTGCTGCTACTGCTGCTGCTGCTGCTGATGTTGGTAATATGGACTCTCTACCCCACACATAACAAAAACCGAATTTTTGTCGACACTATATAGGAACAATCAAGCTATTTAGCTAGAAAAGGGATACTTTTTTGCATTTATTTTGCTGAAAAATAAAACACTATAATGGCATGGTAAAGGATAATTAAAGACAAATAGTGCATGCCGCTGCAATAATGTAATGTAGCATATTATTTGCGTACTTTTTTATTTTGGGTTGTTCAGGAAATTATGGAGAAAAGAACAAGTGGATCGAAAAAAAACATTAAAGTATTGGTTTTTCCTTTCCTTTTACGGCTTTTAATCGATGGGAAAGTTGACTCTGATTCCTGATATTATTTGTTTCGGGATTTCATTATAATTATAAAGCACCTCTAGCGTAATGCATGTTTACTGTCCTTTTGTTTTGCTACGTACATATAAAAATTCCTTCTTTTTTTTAAAAAAAAAACTAGACCATATTATTGAACTAACTACTACATTTACTTACTCATTTGAGGGTGGAAAATGAGCAATTTGAATTTCATCTATTCTTCTTAAATCTCTTTTTGCTCAAATTTTTCTATAAAACTGCAGAGGAGTGTGTAATGTACTTTTTTTACTGTTGGTAATACTTACTGCTATTATTATTAATATGATTATTGCCATTATAATTATAGCTGTTTCTCTGGCGGCAGGTATTTAAAAGTACATTTGTTGCAGGGAGCGTGAAAGCGAGGAAACTGTAGAAAGTGAGCAAACACGAATATATTATAAGAAGGGTAGAGAGAACGGAAAGGGTAAAAGGAGGTAAAAAGAAGAGGAAAAGGAAAATGAGTACTTTTTATTATTATTACAACCATTACTATTACTGTTACGACTGGAAAGACTATCATTGCATTGCATTGCCTTGATGTTGGTGGTGGTGGGGCTGCTACCTTTTGTACCTGTTTTATAGAAACAAAAAACATTGCTCAGCATCATCATCATCATGAA
>JAANSP010000849.1:0-14643 GCA_036850745.1 Homidia socia
GTTTTTGTTTACAATTAAGTCAATTTTTACTAGAATTTTGTTTCAGTTGAATATTTTTTAACGATTTACGAAATTAGTTCTTACGTGTACTAGAAGGGTTTAAAATTTCTAATACTAGAAGTTGGGCGACTAAAACACTAGTGTGCCGCATAAGTTCTGCTCCCTTTCTCTTTCCGCTGCATTTTCATCCATTTGAAGTGTTATATATTGAAAAATTGCATTTTGCATTATTTTTTAACAAATAATTGCATTACTGCAATGCAATTATGACATTATAATTTCATCATTTTTTTCTTTTGCATTGCAGACTACTATCATCTTACTTCTCATCATTTCGAAATGCCTAATATCAAGATCCAGAGCTCTGATGGCGTAGTTTTTGATCTCGACGAACAGATCGCACGATACTCACCGACGATTAGAATCATGCTTGAAGACCATAAGATGGAGGAGGGGAAAGAAGAGGTGGTTCCATTGTCACATGTTAATTCGATGATCTTGGAAAAGGTTATTGTATGGATAACCCATCATAAGGCGAGACTAGGAATTAATTTCCATAATAAACGAACATAAATAAATCGATAGAAAAGTTCTAATTTTATTGGTAGAATTTTTTAAAATATTGATTGATTTCTCATTATGTATTCATGATTCTACAGGATGACCCACCATCAGTTGAAGAGGAGATGAGCAAGGAAGACAGGACTGATGAAATCAGCACATGGGATTCTGATTTTCTTAAACTAGCCCCAGGAACGTTGTTCGAATTGATCATGGTAGTTGTTTAACCTTTGTTCAACTTGAAGCAGAAGATAAGTAGAATTTGATTCTTTGTAGCTCGTTTAATAGTATGGAGTATTTTTTATTTCAAAGGCTGCTAATTACTTGAAGGTCTATGGGCTTTTGGATGTAACTTGCAAAACCGTGGCAGGAATGATTATGGAAAAGAGCCCTGAAGAAATTCGGAAGACATTCAAGATCAAGAATGACTTCACAGCTGCTGAAGAAGAACAAGCCCGCAAGGAAAAAAAATGGTATGAAGAAAAGTAGGATTAAAACCTATGCAAGCATAGAAACTCATTTGTTGGAACAGATTAGTAAAAAATGTTATTTTTGTTCAGTGACTGATAAATGTAAACAATAAATTTTATACAATAGTTTTTTTTGTATCCAGTAAATTTGCCTAAATGTTAAATGTTTTAGCGTGCAAATAATTCTTTTGATAGGAAATAAGTTTGTAACCACATTATTGTGTTTCATTTATGTTAAATATCTTCAAGTTTTCGATATAGATGTATTTACTAAAGTTTTCTGTCATTTGATCAAATTTTTTACTCACATGTAAACTGGAACAAGTATAGACTACGCTGTAAAATTGTAACTGTCATTTTTTTGGATCATCAGATCAATTTTGGAAATTTTATTATACACATTTTCGCTTACAAAAACTTCTAGTGAGTTTACTTGTGAAGCGAATCCAAATTTGGTTATTTACTAATAAAGTACCATAAAATTGACATCTTGCCGATGGTTATTTGATGCATAAAACTGTTGATAACAGTTTTGTTTTACAATTTCTCATTTTGAATGTTCTGTCAAATGGGACGCCATCATTAATTACCATTACCATTAGATTTACTACACATAATTACATTAACTCGTTCCCAGATTTTATAAATCCAAGCATTTTACCAACAACAAACTAGCGACAGAAAAAAGAAAGAAATGACCGCAAATATAAAAAGAACGCGCCAAATCTAAATGGATTTTTTATGTTTGATTTTATTTTTTACGTAGTTTATGATTACTTTTTCAGGATGGTTGTTACTAAATAAGAATAAAAACAGCTACATCCAAAAGACGGTGGGGTATTCACTTTGACAAAAAACGCATTGCACTTGCACCAAAAACCGTACTTAGGCTGCCCCAATAGGCTGTATCAAATTGAGTTGTGAACCCCAGTTGTTGATTCTGCCATTTCGTGATGTAATTAACTGTTTACCTTTTCTTCAAAATATTCCTTGATTTATATCATGGAAAATAAAATGCATTTTTTACTGAGATTTCAAAATTTTGATCCCCATTTACAATTCCTTTACTTTCCTTCTCTATGAATAATGTAATCTTGGTTTCAACAGGGAGCCATTTTCTGGAGTCATTTTTATAATAACTGGGAGGCATTGGTACATGAGCTTTAATATTAAATTAAACAGGTTTGTTTTCTTAGTTGAGCATAGAAAACAATCGATTCAAATAACGGGTCTAGGGCATTTTCTCGCCTACCGTTTTTCGCGCATGGGTGGATTTCCGCGCATGACGTTTTCCGCGCATAACATTTTCCGCGTATGACATTTTTCGCGCAAGACATTTTTCGCGAATGATATTTTCCGATGATGAGCTCTGAAGGCAGACAATTGAAAACTTATTTATGTGAGGTAGTGAGATAAATTTGCGAAACATAAACCACTATGACAAAATGAAAAATAGGTTGCAAAGTCATTTTTTATTTAAAAGGCACCCCTTGTTTTATTTGTTGTCAGGTATCCTCGTGTTCTCTCCAGTGCGGTAGCTAAATACAATCTTCTTTTTCTGATGTAACTTAACAGCTTCTAGATCATCCTTCATCTCAAACAAATAGAAACTCACGGGAGGAATCAAAGAGAAAAGTTGTGATTGTGCATCAAAAAGACGAGAATCATCTATCAGAAAGCAGTGGTGCATCCCACTTTCCTAATGAAGCTTTCACTACATGTTCATTATAAAATAATTATTTTTAGTTTTCTATAAATTATTCAGCAAATACAAAATATATTAAACGAAGTCATTTAAAAAAATTTCACACACCCATACTTTTTTTGATTTTCTCTTTCAAATTTTTTTTACAGTTCAAATAAATAAATTAGAAGCTCCTTTCCACATAAACTCCATTCAGTTGAATGTGCATTGAATGTGCATGATAATGCATATAAAATTTATGATGAGAAAATATCATGCGCGAAAAATGTCTTGCGAGGATAATGTTATGCGTGGAAAACTTCATGCGCGGAAAATGTCATGCTCGGAAAACTTCATGCGCGGAAAATGTCATGCGCGGAAAATGTCATGCGCGGAAATCCACCCATGCGCGAAAAACGGTATGCGCGGAAGTCGCCATCTACATCAAATAACAAGTGTCTGTAAAGTTTTTTGAGCCTTTTTAAACTTCTTGTCTTGGCTTTGTCTACGCTGTTTACCTGTTAATTATCAAATAATTTTATTTGCATTTTACTGTAGACCCCTGAGTTAGCCATTTAAAACCTATATTTTATTTCTTTCATGCAAAATGTGCGATTACCCCAAAAGATCGTCGATCATCAGTCTCTACGCGAAAAATATTTGCAAAAGCATCGATGAATAAACCTCTATACTAAATTTGAACACAATATAACAAAATAAACCAATAAATGGATTAATTTGGTTACACATAAGAGCATGAGTAGAGTATGATCAATATGAGGTATAGCGTAGTATTTTTATTTCTTTATTCATATCAAGTTACCTACCTACGTACAAATTGGCCTACAAAAACCTATAAATAGAGTGGCATACGAAATATCCAGAGGTTATGAAGTCAGTAGAATCTGAGAATTATCAATAATGAATAGTTACTAATTTTGTAATAAATTTTTAGGACCTCATGTTTATTCAGACTTGAACTTTTAAAATGATATTTCTATAGAGTTTTAAGCTAAGCTATTTTATCAACAAAAGAACCCTGACACAAAAACACCATATTGCATGAGATGAAACCCGCATGTGTGTCATTCTGTGAATTCACTCGATAAATTAAGCATTACAAGAAATAAAACGATTTTGGCCATCAATTAGTGGTTGCACAGGAATTGTTTTCTGTTTTGAAAATACTCAGTCAATGGTTACCGTTAGAAGCTATTTACTATATCACGAAAGAGCTTTACTATATTTTACTACAACTTAAAATTTTGAAACAACTACTTCTAGAAACTATATTAAAAGACAATGTTTGCCCTACGAGGATTTCATTGATTGGTACTATCAACGGAAATACGAGTCACGGGTAGATTTTAAAACTTACTTTTTGGCAAATACTGGGCAAAATCTATTAAAACATTGGCGATCTGATATTTGTGACAGAACATATTGCGTCGTTACTTTGTCATGCTGTTTGTTTGCTAGGTTTTTAGGATCAAATATGTAACATTGTTCAGGGGAGAACTGTAGTTCGTGTCGTACGCATAGAGATGTTCAGGCCAACCTATCAACAGAATACATATTGAAGAAAGTTTGAAAAGGGGAAAAACTTGAGACGCAGAAAATTATGTGGCGACTTAAATTGTGGTGACTTAAAGTTTGTGTTCATACTGGGGGCTTTCATCAAATGATGACTTTTATTTTTGTGATGTCAATGCGGCATTCAACCAGCAATTGAAACTTGATCAGTCTGTAGGAATTTTGTACCGAAAAGGAAGTAGTTAAGTTTTTTAAACCCTAGTGGAGCCATTCTTTTGTTTTAAATAAAATCATTTTTTATATTAAATATTATAACGGGACACTCGCTGATCTGAAGTTTTATTCAAATTTAAGGACAGTATCACACTAGTAATTGGTTAAGATGCAATAAAAAAAGATAGAATAAATTTAGTAGATGGTCGAAGTTAAAGTTGATACAACTGCTAGATATTCGTGATGTAACAACACTCAAGACGCAACTAAACATGTAAATAAGAACAATATTGAGGATCCTGAATAATAATGAAATGCAGCAAAACCACATTCAAATACATCGATATATAAGTGGAATTGCAGCAAAATATGTAAGAAAGTGACGAAATTGCCGATATACTAAAATGACAAACTTATAATGGGAGTTAAGTTAAAAAATATATTTTAAAACTTTCCCTGAAAGTCGTGATTTTCAGATGAAATATGATTATATTTAACTAGAGAAGAATGGTGGCACTTGTGTCCTGGAACCTCGTATCGACAGTTTTCTATTACTGGAAAGCAAGACAACTGTCAAGTATATGCGGCTAATTTTAAAGGCAAATTTAAAACGGAATAAACACGACTGCAGATGAAGTCGCAAATCTAAAAACTACTCTTGTCACTGCACCAATTTTATTCGTTTAATAAAAAGCCAGATTTTTTGATAAAACAAATCAGTGGTAGTATCAAAATGTACAACATTGCAATCCAAAGAAGGATTTGAGTTACCACTTTTGCTTTCTATATATAAATGCTCAACTTAACAAAATGTAAACAAAAAACTATTTGGTACGTAAAATATCCTAACAACATTGTACATTTATACAATAGTTATTATCGGTAGGATTATACTTATTGGGTTTTTAGGGTGTTGACGCATAAGAACTGTTGACGACTAACTCTTACGCGTCAACACCCATGTTAGCGCGTAAGGTGGGCATTGGGGCTGTGTAAACTCTCATGCCTTACAAAATTCTGACGTTGTTTTTCGTAAATTGCACATAAGAACTTAACCATTTTAACCGTTTGAAGGTTGAGAGCCTAAAGGCCTGTTAAAGGTCACCAAATTTCACGAAGAACAATCAACATTTTGTATGGCATGGGTGTTGACGCGTAAGAGTAATTCGTCAACAGTTCTTATGCGTCAACACCCCCAAAACCCAATAAGTATAATCCTACCGTTATTATCTTTAAACATTATTTTAACAGAAATTACATTATGCCTGAAATAATATTACAACTCATATGATATTACGAATCTTCAATAAAATTGCATCTTAAATAAAAATTCTTTAGAATGCAAAACTACAGCGAAACTCAAATTGCATACATGTACAAGGCATTATCAACGTAAATGTTAAACTGGCATCTCATCAACAGCAAGCATATAAAAAACTTGGTTTGCCATTCGGCAGCTCGTTCCTAGGCATACTGCGCGCTCTCCAAAGTCCAAGACTTTGCCAATTTTAGTTGCTGGCTGGTCTTTGTAATCTTTGGAATAACAATGTGCGCATACAAACTGCTTATGTGGGCAAGTAACTTCAAGCATACAATCACGCTCTAACTTATGCAAAGACATGTCGAAATACGTCGCCTTTGGCTATTTCCAGTTCTCGCATTCCAAGGATGCCGAAGCAGTAGCGCAGCCGGCATTTGTTACTGTTGTCGGTTCCGGGGCACTGCAGCACCATAGCACATTCCTGCAAATATAAGGACGGTGTAAGAATGTAGTGCAAAATTTACTGTACAGGAACACATCAAACCCTTGGGCTATTTTTATAAACGTAACNACTGTACACGAAAACATCAAAAATTGAGCTATTTTTATGAACGTAAATAATTTCTTTACACTTACCGAGAAACATGAATCTCTAGCGTTCGAATACACGCGTTCTATGCAGAATTTGTTGATCATCTGTATTGTTGAGCAGAAGCAACCTGGTGATCCTAAAAGATTCTTAAAACGCTCTTCACATTGGATTCCTAACTGAAATGGCATTAACCGTGTAATTGCAGATGGCAGATTGTAATAGGATTCTGAAATTAAGTCAAGTTCAGCACCAATATAATGATGACTCGATGAAAGGTAATATTAATGATGTAAATGTTAATAAGGCTAACCGCATTACCCATAAGACGTCTTTTTACCCGAAGTTCAGCAGTTAATTCGTCACCGTCTATTGACAATGTGGCACAAAGTAAATTTCCATTCCCATTCTTGACGATGAATACTGTCAGGTTGTCCAACTTTGCAACCAATGGTTTCAAGAGTAGCAGTTTTAGGCACATCACAAACGTTTTAATCGCGTTGTCTGTGAGCTCAGAAAGGGATGCACTGTTCCTTGCATAAAATCGACATTTAAACAAGTCGATACCGTTCCCTGGAAGAACTGACAAGGCACGAAAATTGTCTGCAGTGTCGCCAGAGTTTTGGGGCATTGCGTAGGTCCAACTGTTGACAAGACGCGCGTTCACCGCTCCAGAGAAATCTACAAGCAATGACTCGACTCTTGCCTCTCCCAATATGCCAAACTCCCCGTGCGTGCTTTTGTAAATAGGTGACATGATAAGCGGCAACGAAGCTTTTATTGTATTGTCTGCTGCTGCTGCATCCTGAGAGTTCAAATCTTCAGGTCTAGCCGAGGGTGGCCCACCGACCATAACATTTACATGGGTGCTGAGCTTGGATTCTCGATAATCGCGTCGTCCACTGGATGGAGTTTTAAAAATAAAGCTTTCATTTGCGGTAAACAAAGACGGATTTGACGGCAAGGTTGATTCGTACGGAGTAGAGTCCAACTCCACACACTGCGCTCCTACGTTTTCAACAAATGTGCCGGGGATATCTACTTTGCTTGAAACGATTTCATCTGGAAAAGGCATCGGTGGAAGAGGGCACGTCTTGTGTTTCTGGAGTTTCTGTGCCCTTGTTTTAGCGTCCGTAATTTGAAATTTGCTCTTTATCCTACCTACAAGGATTTTGCTATCTCCTTCCACGAATGACAGTTGCGCAACCATACTTCGGGCAAAGCCAAACCGGAAAACGTTACCAAATGGAACGTTAGCATGTAGCATTCTCCCGAACAAGGGTCGCGGCGTTTCCTCAACGCCATCCCAAAAAATCAAACAATCGTTTAACGAAGCCTCCGTGACGTTTTGAAGATCGATATTTGCAGGCCTGTAATAAACGTTGATTACATATTAACTCATAGTGTTTTCCACAGTGTAGAATCGCAATATTTATATTAGAAGGCTTCAGCTTTTGATATATTACCGAGCTCCCATCTGGTGCAATGCAGCAATTTCAAATTCGACCTCGGGATCTTTACAAGAATTTCCAAAAACAGCAAACGTGTTGTCCTTGAAAAGTGTATACAGTTTGGCAGGAATGTATATTGGACAATGCCATGGGGGAAGTGGAGGCTCAAGGGGTCCATCTATAAGCCACTTTTCCTGTAAAACATATAATTTCGCAAATTCAAGAGTGTTTAAGCGGTTTCTATTTGTGCATTACGCTTCAGCTTACCAACAATGCCAGTGAATGGTAGTGGGGTTGAACAGGTTCGAGTGACAGGGTGTTGCAAAATACCGTGTCCTCTCGCAGCTTATTTTCCAGTAGCGTAACGTTTGCGTCCTTAAGGTACCTGCGCACCTTGGCTTTCATGTCTTTCTTTCCCGTAACATCCTCCTGAGCAAATACTCTTCGCCCAACAAGTTCATTTCTGGTATACCTGTAGAACGGTTTTAGTCGTGGTGCCTCAGCAAAGGCTTCGGACATGTCTGTGTCAAGTGTTGAAGAACTGCAAGCCCTTAATATAAAATCGGATTTGATGCAGGGCCTGTCATGCTGCTTAAAGCGCAAAATAACGTCTGGCGGGAAACATTCTTCGTCTTCTGACTCACTTTCGTCAGGCTTGACAAGTTGGCAAAAGTCGTGGTAGCTATGGCTAACCTCACCACCTGTGTGTTATGAAAACATGTATGATCAGCAAGTGTTGACACATGCAGGTATCTCATTAAATTTATATTATTGTGCCTACCCTGCGAGGAGATGCTGGACGTGAGGGTTGTCGACGCAAGAAGTTTGGTGGACACATAAAACGATAAACCCTCCAGGGTTAGTTCACGGTCACACAACTCAGCAGAATGGACCATGCCTTCATCCGACAGTCTGTCCAGCCAGCCTTTAGTTTTTACTAGTGCTCCGCCAATGTACGAGGAAAAAAGTTGTTTGGGGTCTGGCATCCCATCCACTGTTGTAAACAATGTCAGAGGACGTCTAAACCGCGAGACGTAGATCAGGGTTGCTCCTTGAGGGTTGAAAATGAAACGGGCGTTGTGTTTCTCTAATTTTGCACGCTCACTCGCTTGCCCCTGCTCATCTGAACATGGATAACCGTGAAAGAAAACTTTTTCATTTGTCAACAAGGTGGAAGCGATGGACTTTCCATTCCACGGGAGTTTTTCCATTTCCTGCACTGCGTCCAAAATTTGCAAGTGAAAGCACAACCTGGTTGAAAAAATAAATGTAATGACTGCACTAATTTTGAATGGAATACACAATGGCATTCCCATGAAGTGGGTGACAATACATACTGCTCCTCATGCAGGGCAAGCTTGTTCTATTGTTAACGCAGGTCAACAAAAATAATGCCTTACTTTTAAAAGAACAAACTTTGGCGATGGCTAATAGAATTGGTAATGGTGAAAGGTGCCCCGAAGATCTGTTACGTTAATTCACTTACCAGTTTGGAGGCATGCTGCGCCCACTAAAGGTGTCCCAATCATCTGTTATTACGACTGCAGACTCCTCCATATTGAGCTCCATTTTGCAAAACTCATCTGAATCATGAATCTGGTATTCTTGACCGAATAATGACTAGAACAAGAAAAAAGGTAAGGAATTGTTAAAAAATTTACGTTGTATGATACGATGGACATTGTGAAAGCAACGTATATTGCAACGTGACTCACTTGGATCTTTTTTTCCGCTAAGCGTATATTGTCACCGTTTTTCCAGTTAGTGAGAAAAACCAAAACCTTTCCACTCCTGGCCAAATCCTTCAGTTTCCGTTTCGAGAGATGATTTTGAGCATCCATGTTGGCTACGGTATTAAAGTATAATAAAAGGTTGGAGTGAACATTTAGGGCCACATTTTTTTGCACCAATAGACTTGAAAATGTCTGAAACGTCTTAGTTTTAGATATCAGTGTGCTACGTGTGCCACAAATTACTTATGGTGGGACAGTTTCGAAACATTTAGTCCCCATACAACACACTTAGTTATTGGTATCAACACCGTTTTTCTCCAGAACGCAAATTTTTTGAGATTTTGCACCATTTTGATTTGATGGCTGGGTATTTACAAATCACATCATAGTTGCTTCGAATAGGTTAATAAACCAAATCTACTTTCAACCTAGCCAAAGTTTATTTCATGGGTGTGTTAGTTTAAGACAATTTCCAGTCAATATTTGCAATACAAAATATGGGGCCCTAGACTGTTAACTCGAACCAAGAATACATTGAAGGATTATGATTTGAAATGCAGTAAAGCACATCGACAAGAGTTAATTGACAGGAACTGCTAGTACTTCTTCTAACAGACGGCAAGATGGATTCTCGTTATGAGGGACGATGGGACGCTAACTATTCAAACAAACTTTAAAACTAACAGAAACGGGTACCAGGAATCGGACAGAGAGGGTACTGAACAAATGTAGTACTATAACTATACAATTAACTATCTTAAATCATCAAAAATCTTTCAACTATTTTCTGCTTTAGGCTTCCTATAGGTAAGGTTGTTGCTGGTTGTCAGTTATAAAACACTACTACCAGCAAGTAAATAAAGAACGTTACAGACTACACAGAATGAATCAAGATTGAGAAACGAAAAGTCTAGCCTACACTGAGATGAAAATCCTCACTGGTTTACGGGCGATCTAAAATTTTGTCCTCTTACGCGTTGCTTGAATTTGAAAACTAAATGTGATGCAAAAAACAAAATTAATTAATCGGAGTAAGCAAACAGGGTCTACAATTGTAGTTTTCAAAGTACATACTGGAAATTGTCTAAAACGTTAACATCAAAAATTTTAAAATCTTCGGTCCTAGAAATGAGGTCGAAATTTAAAAAACTTGTTCAGTTCTCCTAAACCCAATGGCTAACCCAATGCAGTCAGGATAGTTTTAACCAAGTTGGCCTGATAGCTGTGCATTTAGGCATACTTGGCTTGGTTAGATTCATAAAAATTATCTATCATGAAGTTCATGACCTGAGCAAAATGGAACGTAATATTTTGGACTCGGACGTTTTGTTGATTTTCTCCACTCAATTAGTACAAATAAACGTTGCAGCTCTTGTATGTTGTCATCGGAGTTTAGGTGTCCGAAAAATACAAAGGGGGGGTCTTTTCTTTCAAGTGAAAACATTTTTACCTAACCTTGACCTAACCAAACCCATAGAAATTATATGTGAATGGAGAGGGTCTAGGTACTTGGACACATAAACCCCTCACGGACCGTTGTCATCAATAAATTAATTAACCGAGCCCTACCTTATCACAAAAATTCTACCTACTGCTTTAAATATTTTACGAGTCATGTTTTAACCCTAACGTAACCTTATTAGTGGTAATGGAAATAAAACAAGGGTTGCACTACTAGCCGTCAACTCGAAAAATATTATAATAACTTTAAATAAATATAATTATTAAACTTACGGGTGCCAGATGTCACGAAACCCTAAACAACTTCAGTTATTCCAAACAAAATTGCAAGTTAATTTTCTTAAAAGTTATTATGCGTAGTTCTGTTCACAGACTCATTCGCACTTTGCAGAATCGAAACAACAAAATCTAGAAGCAAGTTAAGTTAAGCCAGCTTGAAACTAGACAAAATGGAGACTGTTACATCTAGACTGGAGACTAGAAAAACTTTTGTTCAGCAGGAAACTTTGGATTGGTAACAGCCAATCAGAGAAAAGACACTTCTACTGCTTTAATGAAAAGGCACGCATTGAAATACTAGAGGTTACATTGAGGTTATACAAAGGACGACTACTTGTACATCCATGTTACCATGCATCATATATAGAAAAATATATCTATATTTATATATAGAAAAACGGAACATTCATGCTGCGCTTTTGACACTGGTATGTATATACATGGGAGTGCAGAAGCTCGCAATAAAATAACCTTGATTTGAATGAACCACATTGATTTTTAAATGCTACTGCTGACAATGTTGTTAAACAAAAACTTAGACATAACTCAGGACAACCCTGTTAGAGTGGTAGGCAATTAATTGTGAGGGGGTTTTTCATTCATCGCTATTGCGAACCTAATAATTCGTTACTCTGTTAGCAGTGCATTGTAACGAAAACGTCCGATATCATTCCCCGAACAATTTATCAAAAATAAGGAAAGTTTAACAATGAACCATTGGTGTGGGCGTAGCAGCTTTTTTAACCAATATTTGTTACTGCTGTACTTTTTAAAAACGTTTATTTCTCTGCATAACGCTGGATCTCAACCATTTATCTAATTTAATTTTTTATGTTTGGATTATAAATTTTTTTTCCATATATGAATAGAAATTATTTCCCAAAATTCTACGTTAATGCAACAACTAATCATTGTCCTTTACATTTGTTATTTCGATATAGTAACATTTTTGCATTGTGCAACTAATTTCCAATAATTGTGATATTCTGCTTAAGGAAATCTTAGAACACTACACCATCTAAAAAGTAAAACTACACTAAAATAACGTAAAACGACACGCGATATAAACTGAAGACATACAAAGATTTATTTTATTCTAAATTTTTATACAAGGTCTCAAGTTTCTAAAAGTATTAAGGGATTACGTTACTACTATTATAGCTACAGTCAAACTCTTGTATATAAAAGAACAAAATATGATACTTACACGTGTAACAAAAAAATTTTTGAAAACAAAAAAACCGTGGATTATATAAAGATAATAACAATAGTTAGCGCACTCTAAAATCTAATACGTCCCTACTTTCACCATCCATTTGTTAACTTTCTTCAGTCCAAGCTTGGGAGTAAAAAGTTGTCCCTTTAATCGTCTAATTGCCAGATATGATGGAAACAATATTCGCTGTAACCTTTGGAATTCGTGGAACCAATCACGCGGAAATCCAAACTCGCTCGTCCTATTGTTCAAAAGAATATGATTTATATCGCGGGTGAAATTTTTTGCGCATAAAAACGAAAGCATTGCCATTGTTGTGAGTGACAGGCAACTTATCCTCTTGTCAGCGGTCAGCTTTAACAGTGGCGTCAGTATCCTTCCTTTTTGGGGTAATCCAATTGACTTTGACGGATCGATCTTGACATTCCAATTATTTTCCATCTCCGCTCTAATGTAGTGCTTTAAAGGACAAGACGGATGCGACAGCATGTAGATCCAATGTGCTCCAGAATTCCGATCTATCCCAGACCCCTTTTTGAAGACTTTAAAGAGCTGCCTACTTTCTTGACACTCTTTCAATGGTGGCTCCCTGCTGCTTTGTGGAACCAGGATAACTCCGGAGGACACCAACAACTCATTTGCGCGGTGAAAAGCGTGTTTTCCTAGCTTGATGCGCGAGTTTGCCAAATATATCCGCTTGTGCAGGATGTAGGCCTCCATGTGTGCATAAATGGCCATGCCTAGCTCCCAACTGTCCGCCTCATCCCGGCTTGCCGACGCTTTATGAAAGATTGTTGTGAAGGAGGTCAATGTCTCATCGTAGCCACGCAGGTTTTCTTGTAGATCATTAATTGTGACTGGCCGCAAGTGTGGTAATGTTTTTATCACAAAAATATTCCTGGAGTCGTCCATTCGAACAAGAACAGTTTGGAAATAGCCATAACGGTTGCCACCTAATAATCAAAAACAAAAACAACAGACAAATTTATCAATGACAACTCTTGTTTAAACTAAAACCAGCATACAACTGCAAACTCGCCTCATTTAAGTGTTGTCTCATTATACACAACTCACCTCTTAGTCGGAGACACGCGCGTTTGCGTGCCAACTGTGACGCCTTTTGTGTTGCTGAAACCTTGGACAGGTGGATTTTACTTGCAGAAATCCGAAGAATGTGTGGAACCTTTTCTCCGTTTGGATTTGCAATCTTCATCTTTGTTAGTATAGAAGGCGTATACGGCAATTTATTTCGTCCCAATTGATTACCTAGTTGCACAAACAATAAAGCATACAGATTTTATATATAAATAAAACATATAAAATAATATACAGACTCTTAGACTTTTAAGGCACTCGAAGAAATGCTTTTGCTGGAGTTAGTTTCAATAGGTGTCAGGGACTTGTCCTAATAATTTCATGCTTCGTCGCGGTTAATCTGGTTGATGGAAAGGCTCACCAAAATCTTATATGAAACGATTACTGAACTTTTCGGTACTTGTTGTAGCAAAACATTAAAAGCAACTAAATTAGTAGTTGCTAATTTAATTGATAATTTTGTATTTTTATGGTATGTTTTTTATATTTTTACTGCTCCACTATTCTTATTTCTATTATCGTTAGCTCTGGAACGACTTATGGTAACAGAGAAGAAAGCGGTTCGCAAAGGGTTTGATAAATTCAAAAATAGGTGTAAGAAATAATGATTAAAAACCGTAGATTATACCTAATGGTTCGTTTCACTGGGTAGAATCTAAGTTTGGGAAGATGACTGCATGACCAGAATTAATTGAGGACTTCTAATTACAATGACACTCCTATATAGTTGATAAATGTTTACAGACGATTTAGACTCTCTAGTTTGATTAAATAACTGAATACAAAATGGCCAAATATTTTTATTGAGAAGTAAATTTCACAACTGTAATTATTGACAATTACTAAGATAATACCACTGAACAGAAATTAGATAAATCTAACTAAAAATAAAAAATGTAATTGAAGAGAGAAAAAGAAAGGGAGAGCTGGCTAGAAACTGGCGGAATCCATGGTGTTGTAAACTTTGAGTAAATGAAAAAACAACCTTGGATTGGGAAAAGCCAATCAGAAATGAATACAAGTAAGGAAACTGCGCACGGTGATGTGCATGCAACACTACTTGTTGGAATTCGGATAAATATTTTCAGCAAAAAAAA
>JAANSP010000850.1:0-18146 GCA_036850745.1 Homidia socia
AAGCAAGCACTCTCCGACCACCTCCACCGCTCTGCTAATATTATGTTTTACACAATGGGCAAAAAAGTGAAAGTTGGCTACCAACACAAATGCCTTTTCCCTTCTCCCTTGAATCCTGCCCACACAAACACAACTTACTTTTTTTAGCCCGAGTTTTTTCCCCTTTCTTGTCCTTTCCTTTACTCGTTGGTGTTCTCCTCCTCTGCTTTTGCTACGTTTTTTGTTGCTGATCCCATTTTCCAAAGAAGCGTTGCAATTGATCCACCACGTGTTAGTTTAATTCACGGCAAACAACAATAGCCTGTCATGGTGTGAACGTATGAATGCATGTCTGTTGTATGCTTTTTTACTTTTTACTTTCGTTTTCTATCCTTTTTATCCCCGCCAGTAGAGTAAACATCGTCTTAATAAATAAGCTGCTTTTCCCAATCCACCAACACTCACTGCTATTATTATTGTGTGTCCCCAAAAATAAAACATATAATGTCCCGTTTTTTCTGCAGTTTCGTTTCGTGATACGTAGGTGCAAACAATAATAAGAATACAAAGAAACTCAATTTATATTTACACACTGAAAGCAAAAGAAAAGAATAATAATATATGCCTTATAAAATCATTTACAGTGTGTGCACATGCTTTCTATAGTCACCTAATCAATTACTAATGCAATATTATGCTTGAATAAATGATCACCACAGCAAAAGTTGCAAACTTGTTTCACATTAGCATTTTATTCATTTATTTACTTACTTATTCGCTTTTGGTTTCTCTAATTATTACTTCATAATAAATACACCATATTTGTGATAGAATACATATGTTGCAGTTGCAGCAGTAGTAGTCGTCGTCGTCGTCGTGGATTGCATATCAAATTTCTATGGTTTTTTTACAATAATAATATGCGTATAGACTACTAACACTTTTGTTTTAGCAACTAATATTTCCCTTCTGGCGTCACTTTTACACTCACTTTTCTCCTTATTACCACTTATATTGTATAACGCGCAATATTACTTTTTACCATGATTATAATTTACTTTTTAATATACAATAATATATAATGTATTTATATCTACATACTTATCATCATACCGTGTGAAATATTAGTTTCTTTTTTTCTATTACTATTATTATCGTATCATAATTGGTATACATTTTATATTATTTATTTAACAATAATATATCATTTTACTTTTTATCGCAATGCACCACCATATGCATATTAATATCCAGTACAAGTTCCCAACGCGAAAACAAAATCCAAAACTTTTAACATTCAAACATATTTTTTTAAAGTTACATCCAATAAATCATTTTTTTCATTTAGCATTACGATTGTGTGTAGATTTATACATATTATCATTATTATGTATCTGTATTTTTTATAACTATTTGGTTTTAAGTATAACAAGTCGTACGTCTCTCGTAACTTGTGTGCGTCCGCTAGTAAATAATAAATTATGCAAATCTGTATATTCTACACAGTGTAGTTACTGTTGTTGCTTTTTGTGGGAATTACTATCTTGGCTTACTTTTCTAATACTTGTGCGATACAAACAAGACTCTCACTGCGGGTTGTTTTCAACAACAAAAACCATTCCAGTAGTTGAAGCAGTAGCTTCACCACAATTATATATTAACTCTTACATAAATTATTATTACATACATGCTCTGGAATTTTCCTTTTACAAAACAACTCCTTTTATCAATTTATCTTATTCTCACCCCGAAATTGTTGTAATTCGATATTCCACCTATATAAATGATGTATGCACCCTAGTTATTCTTTTTATGCATTTTGTATTTGTATAAGTACCATAAAGTAGTTAAAATTAATAATGTTTATCCATTTATATTTTTTATCATGACAGAGAGCACCAATTGAAAACCTTGTTTCTTAGCTATACTTAAAAAATATTATTACTTTTTGTCATTCGACACCACGCGACACCAGCGATTCACTCGACCGCTTTTATAATTTTAAATGCTCTCTGGTAAATTGGCGTAGACTTATTAATGACTTGACTCTAAAATATAAAAAATTATTATTATTATTATTATTATTTATTTATTTAAATCTATTGTTGGCGCCAGTATCCTTTGTTTGTAGGTAGGTATGTTTTGTATTTTACATAGTTATTTCTTTAGCTTTCTCTTAAAATTCAGTTTTGGCCTCTCAAAACTTAAATAAAAAAGTATTTGCCTAGTATATACTTGTTAAAGTTTTCTTGCGCTTCTTTTTGCTTGAATTTTTAGACGAAACAACGCTTTTTATTGGATAAATGGAAAATAGACAGCTGGAAAGTAGGTATTTAATTTTTTGAAACTTTTTTGATTCTTTTTCTAGTCGATATGAGCTTTGCTTTTTTCTTCGACTTGTCGTCATAAAGTTGGGCTCTCAATGCTTCTCCAACAAAATTGAATAATGAACATGCACAATTAGGTAGTAGTTCCTCTTTGTAAAGTGAATGATGTATCTCGCAGTCACGTTTTGCAAATTTCATACAAAATTATCAATTTTTTTTGCTTGTATTTTCATAGACATGCAGCATTTCTTTAAAATTGAGCCTATTGACTTCGCTTTTGTAACAGTAAATGGCCTCATCAATTCATTCATTGTCCAAACGATAACAAGTGAACTGACAAGGAGCCTATTTTATCAATGATTTGCGTAGTTCAGGGTTTATATAAACTTTCTCACGCAAGTACCGTCAGACAAAGGCGCGAAAATCAAATATTAAAAACCATAATTGTAATCGTTAGTTTATTCATGGAAACAAATACCAATTAAAAATAACGACCTGTTCATCGTTGGAGAAAAAGTTGTAAAAATTTACCCAGTTGTTTTGTAAAAGTTGAGCAAAAATAGTACAAATTCATTCATTCTATTTTTCTCAAGTGCTCGCCTCTCGTTTTCGTAATGCTATTTCATTTATTCGAAAGCAAGATAATTGGATTGCCCTCCTTCCTTCTGATTGACAGAAATACAGATTTTTGCTCTGCTGCTATTTTTGTTTTGCTCTTTGTTAGTTGTTTTGTAAAACAAGATGAGTTTCATAAGACAACTCTCTGGGATACAACTTGTAAATAATTTCCCTTTCCCAGATTTCAGTTTGAGCTTGCAATAAAAAGGTGCTCACTCTGTTGGTGCACTGTTGAGTTGTGCAAAAAACTGCTTCCTTTTGTCTGGCAAGTGGCAATCAATAGTAGTAGTAGTTGTTGTTAGTGTACACAATAGAAACAAGTCATGAATAATATATTTAATATGCTACAGCAAAGGAGCTCAAGTTGTCAAAACCCTTGGATCCATAATATCTTGCATGCCATGTGCGATATTTAAAATTGACGTACCACGGGAACGTGATATTTCAAAATGCTGTCACCATAATAATGAAATGGTTAAAATGATCAACAACTTTTCCAAGACTGAGTGATATGCTATAGGCTATATCCATGTCCTATACAATACTACCATTTAATGAAAATTGAAATCGTAGCGGGTTTTAGCCGTTAAACTTCATCATGGCAGAACGCCGAGTTCAGCCGAGCTATGGTGATTAGTGATTGTCGAAAACATATTTGGATGAAAACCCCGTTCTCAAGTTTTATTGTGGAGAGGGACGGACGGCCACCCAGACTAAAAAGTTAACCGCAACAAGGAACGTTTTCGCTTTGCCCTAGCTCCTTAATAGTAGTATCCAATCGTTAAAGTAAAAAAATGGTAAGCACTTCAACTTGAACAAGTACACACTACAGAACAACCATACAATCATCAGGATTTTTTCCTCAAAATTATTGTATTTTTATTGGCAACCTAATCATGTAATAATAGGAACAACAACAGCCTCTTCCACTTCAATTGAAATTTTTGTAGCACAACTGATAGTTACTTAAACTGAACTTTTGGAATTACCTTCAAAAGAGAAATAATAAAAAAGGGAACAAACGAGAAAGAGAAAACAGGGACGACGAGGTGTTGTTGCTTGCTGTTATTATTGCTGCATTGTACTCTTCTCTTCTCATTATTCTTTTATTACCAGCAGCAGTAGCATCATAACAACAGGAGCAACGAAACTCGACCATGTTGTTTAGATTCTCACTCAACCCGAAATCACCACATGCAGCAGATAGAGAAGATCCGTCGCCATTATACAGCTTTTACAATTTCCCACTCGAGTCATTTCCTATCATGCCATGCTGCTGCTATCTAGCATTACTCAAGAGCAGTAAAACCTAATAAAGCAATATTATATAAACGCGCTTTGCAATAATTCCTTTGGAAACTAATAACAAAAGCAACGGAACACGGAGGTAATCTTTAATTAGCTAATTTACACGTACTTGCCACCTTCAAAAAGTGGCTGGAGGAAAATCATCTGCTGTTCTCTCAGTTTAAATCGATAGCAGCATTTATATGCATCCATTTATGACAATGTATTTACAAACCTTTTATTGTGAAAATGTGAATACGACTTGTTCACTTTTTCTGTCGTAACCCAGACATTTTTGCCCTGGCTACGCTTTTGGTCATTTCATTAAGCTAAACTCACTATCATATAATAAGCCTACAGTGATAATAATAATAACAATAATAGCCATTATAACAATAATAATAAATAACAATATGCAAGTCTAGTTTGATAGTTTCCATGTAAATAGCCTGTATAGTCTCTCAAGTGTCTGTAATGCAATATGGATGCCTGAATATTATTAGTAGGTTTTTATTGACAGCCGGTTTTTAAAAGCTAATATGTAGACTGTAGACTTTTCAGCTAACGTGTCTATAGACCAGACGCAAAAATCTTTTACTCAAAATGCAAACTTTTCAAAAACACCAGAAAATACTGATAATTCCATTAACACAAACGTTGAAGAATTTGAGCATTCTTTATCTTATCTCCAAAAATTAGTTTTGTTTGAAACACCGAGGTTTTGACACACTTCAACTCTGAACAATAATAGAACACGTTGTTTGTAATATGCACATTCTTAAATCCAATACTGACTGACATTTTGCTGCATTTCAATAATAACAAGAAGAAACGATAAGACGCAGACGGCGAGCACACTTTTATTATTAAATGGACAAAAGTGTATAATTATTTAATGACTGGAATATATGCAAGTTTTGATTCGGTAGTTCCTTTAAACTAAAACTACAAAATGTATTTTAATTCTTAATTCATTATTCTCTCTTTTCCTTAAACTTAATAGCATCTTCGCAATGGTGCTGTTTTTGTGTGTACATACTTATCTACTTACTTTTATCTTGTAATTCTTCTCTGTAGAAACAAGAGTATGGCATTTATTTTAGAGTGGAGATTCTCTTAGTATTTCGTCAGGCTTATAAATATTTATTACTTACTAGTTATTTTAATGTTAGCAGTACTGTGGATTGCATTAGCTAAATTCTTATTTTTTATTTAAATAGACTCTACTTTTTATATACTGACGTTTGTATTCTTTTTAAAATACTATGTATCAAGTTTGATAACAACATGTAGAAAACTGTAAAGTTATTCTCTTTCTCGTCGTGCTAATAGCTGTTTTGTCGCCATAATAATATTTTTTTTTCTTTATTTAAACTTCTAAGCCTGTTTGTTGTGCATTTTTCTTTTTTTTTCACTGTCACTATTAAATTATATATTCTTCTTGTTGTCCAAACACTAATACTTTTTCTACGTGAGTATGTATGTAGGTATTATTCCTTTTCTTGTTTTTATTATTATTTTATGTTTTTTCCATGGAAAAGGAAAATTAAAAAAATGTTATTTTGTTCTTCATCATGGTAAAACTTAAAATATTATCATTGTTTATAAAGTATTTTTTCGGTACTTTTTATGTACTTAATTATTTATAGTATGCCAAATTTCATGAGCATTTTTATTTTCATCTCACTCATCACCATCATCTCCAATTATATGAGTAAAAACTAGATTTATTTATTTCACGTTTTCCTTCTACTTTGTTCAAAACCTAAAAACTTGATGGCAATATACTTAAATCTAAAGACGCATTGCATAATAATATTTTGGTATCTACTTTTATCATGTAATAAATGTTTTCTTTGTATTAATTTTTAGTAGTAATCATTCTTTTTTAAACATTAATAGTAATATTATTATTAAGGAGACATCTACATTTGCTCAATTTAGGGATTTTGCCAGAAAAAAAATGAGCTGGCTTATTCTGTGTCCGTACAGACGAGAGAGGTGGATGTACTTTTTTATATTTTCTCGCTTGTGTACACACACACTTCCCTAGACTAAAGCGGAAGGAAACTCCTTGTCAAATAAATGTTACGGTCCCAATGTCAAAGTATACGCATTACGCAACGCACGGCGTGGAGTATTGCGGATCATGGAGATAATAAAAATCTCTCATAATAATAATAATTATTATTATTTAATTTTTTTGTGTTTTAATTCTCAGGCATTACATACCCCTAAGACGCTACTAGGTACTCGCATTGGTTTTCTTTTTTATCAATTTTGGTCATTTCGAAGGAGGAAAGGGGAGGATGAAGAAGATGAGGAAGGAAAAGAAAGTAAATTGGAAATGGCAGGGATGAAGGAGCAGAGATAGCACAAGGCCTATTGATTTGTGATCCTTTTTATGACAATAATAAAACAATATCAAAAAGAGGAGAGACGGACCATCCTTCCTGTGAGCAGACTTCATCCACACTGGTAAATAAAATGAAAAGCTTTATCATAAAATGACGGTGGGTTGCAGTAGTAGCAGTAGCGTAGCATGTCGTAATAAAAGTACAAGAAAATGGGAGTAACACACTCGTTCATTCAGAGGACACAGGAAACCAATAAAAGATATTTCCTGATGAGCCAAAAGTAATGGATACTCACCCCGTTACTAACTCACTCACTCCACTCGCAATAATAATAATAATAATAATAGTAGTGATCTAACAATAATAATCATTATTTCTGCAATGCTTTACGACCAAATCAAATAAACTTTTACCAACTAAAATTCCCATCTCATTCCTTCCATCTGTCTATTATCCTACATGTCACATAAAAAGCAAAGGAAGAGAGAGAAAAAAAGATTCATCCATCAGAGAGAGAAAACAAAATATCCTCCAAAGAAAAAAAACTTTATTATTATTTTCTCATGTCATGTTATATCGTAATCAACTCGGCTTACGCCATGTCCTCTGAATGATGATGATGATCAAACAATACTATTAATAGCATCACAGTAGCATCTGCCTTCTCACCAGAAAAAAACAATTACCTATTAAGGTGTGCAAAAACACACATCACGCGCACACATTCTTTTATACACTTACATTTACTTGCCTTCTCTGCCAATTTTTTTACCAATGGTAATAACAATAATTCTGCAAGTACACATAAATAATGGTTTGATCAAACATTTTTGCATTGTGGGCACCCAGGTCGTCAACGTCATTATTATTATCTTTTTAGGCAGTTTAATATGCTGTAATACCTTTTTAATGTAGAAACATGAAAATGTTGCTGACGTGACGTGTCATGTGTTCCGCCGTTGTTCACTCGTGAACGCTGTAACATTTTTCCCATTAATAAATCTGCTCCAGAGTATATTCTTTCAAAAAAGGAGACATTCACCCATCACCACCACCATTATTATTGTTATTACTACGTATTATTACCGTGCTTATGTCCGATCGCTGTCACAATCGCAACAGTAACGAATCATTCATTCTAATAGCAACAAATACATTTACTTTTATAATGGTCTTGTTCCACGCAACAGTAAAAAAGTGTCCATAAATTGAGGATTTTTCACCATTCTCTTCCCACTTTACACCGTAATTATCATTCCAATAAAAATGCTAATGGTAGCCATGTAAAATACGGATTTGATCTGCTGGCATCAATGAAACGTGTGAATAACGTACCAAACCGGATGTTTCACACACAGAAAAAAATGTTACACGTACACATACATACAAACACTATGATCGTAACCATAATCGTTGGTTTATGAACAGCGTTAAATGTCTCAAAAAATGAGCAAGAAAATGTTACTGCTCTGCTCTTTTACTCTTTGTTGCGATTCCGGAAGAGTGAATAAATGCAATGTTGTTTGTTGTCATAGGATAACCGCGTGTGTGCGTAGCTCTAGGTATGTAGGCGTATAAATATATGATAGTCAGTCACAATAAAATGGCTTTTCATAAACGGCAATAACAATGGCAATCATCATCGTATCATACCGTTGTTGTGGTGGAGATGATGCTGGCTGTTGTTGTTGTTGCCGCTACTTGTTTGTTGTTCTCAAGTCTGAGTAAAATAATAACAATGACGGCGGATGAGTGAGGCTCACAAAAGAAAGATTGGAATTGGATGAAGTAACTTGGTGTTTGCACATGGACACAGTAATAGCAGTAGAGAGAGGAAACGGGAGAAAAGAAGAGCGAAAGAGGTGCTTTACTCCACACTCTGATGGAATTCATGGTCATAAGTGGAACATAAAGTAACCGCAAAAAATGTAGGACTGGTGGCGGTGGTGGTGTAATACGAGAAGAACAAGAAATTTTATATAAGGGAGGACGACAACAACATGGAGACTTGTTGTGTGTGTATTTTTTGTGTATGTGTTTGTTTGTTATATGATAGCAGTGGTGATGATGATGATGGTAGAAATGTATTGTGTGAAAAAGTAGTTGTCGTAACGACAACAAAATGTTGTTGTTAAGTAAGAGTTAGAGTACTCGTTGTTTTTTTCTTCTTTTCCCCAGTTTTGAAGATGACGTTGCACGGTGAGCTGCTTTTTGTGGAGGATAATAATAATGATGGTGGATGTAAGCTGAGCAGCGACTCTTGTTGTTTCTTTGTTGGCGTTGGTGATGATGACGATGACGACAACGGCGGCGGCGGCGGAGGAGGAGGCAGTGGCAATGGTGGTGTGGTGAAGAGAGGGAGGAAAAGTGGAATGTCAATATAAATAACAATACGCAATATGGCTATTGGGGGCCTCGGCGTACCGAAGCTCGAGAGCCAGAGATCTCTGAATACTTTTTGTCAATGGGCACCCTGTCATCGTAAAGGGAAGGAGCTTGAAGAATAATACCCGCTGTACCCACGAGCACTGCTAGCGTAAATATCCACAGAAATAGACGATCAAGTACCATTGCGACGTACTTCCAATCTTCCTTTACCTAAAATAAGAGAAAAGAAAGTGGAGAAAGAAAAAAATGAGAGCATGAAAGAATATCAAGATGAAAGAGAAAAAAATTCTCTCTTTATTTACTCAAGTTCCTTTTTTATGAGTATTAATTCAAGTGTTTTTGTATCGTAATATGCACTTTATATAATGGCGCTATAATATTTGCATTTGCATTTAAATTGTTTCATTTGGTTAAAAAATGGGAGTAAATGGATGGAGCTACACTTTCTCGGTTGAACAAAAGAGCAGAATATAGTGCCAAAATATTAAATTAAAAAATGAGCAAGCAATGCTCCACTGCACCCAACCTGTTTATCAATAATATTAACAGCAAGAATATAGCCACTTTCTGATTTATGTTTAATTAATGTAAAACTGTGCAAAGTTTTCTGTTTACTTTCTTTTGTTATTCTTTGCTCACCGTCTCGCCACTGTAGTATAGCTCCCTACTGCACAGGCAGCAGCAGCTCTGAGCAGAGAGCAAATTAGGCTCAAGCCTGTTTAACCTCTGATGTCACTTTGAGTAATGCGTGCAAAAGTCGAAAGAATGGCTGCAAGTAATTTGGCCACTGCTACCACCCATTATCCCAAACTACCCGCACTCTGCTGGTATTAGACTACTCAAGACATTGCATAATAATAAGATTGGCCAAAAAACTGAAGATTACCACTATTACAAACCATTATTATAGCAGCAGCAGCCTGACTAGCAGCACCGCCACACCACTACCACCACCACACCACTTACCAGCAGCCTAGCAGCATAATAAAAGCAAGTGCTTGGTGCATCACCAGCAATCTATTCAAATGAATAATTTAGCTCTTCCAAATTGTTCCTGGTTAAAATGTAAAGTCTACATTATTGACTCTTAATGGCACTCTGTACTTTCACCATCCAACGCCACTACCACCACCCTAGCTATGTATGTATATCTCTGTACACAACCAACATAATATTATTACCTATTATAACTTTTCCTCAACAAATAACAATAACAACAGCAATGTATGACAGTAGAGAAAAAAAACTTGCTACTTAAATGGTGAATACCAGTACAACAGCAGCATGATGATGAAGACAAAGGGTATGGGTTCATGAGTCTCTTCAGAGCGATCAGTAGGAAAAAAAGAGAGTGAGGGAACAACAACATCAAGAAACGGGCGCTTTCATTATTATTACCTAACAACCTTGTTGTACAAATACAAGGCTTTTTCTCAGGAAACCAGAAATAACTCCATACATTCATAATAAGCTTTAAAAGGGTATTGGTGGCGGTGGTGGTAGTGGTTGTAGTAGCGGTAGTTGTATGGTATGCAGCAGGAATGTGCATTATAAATACAATACAGTATTATGCATACCTATCCATCTCATATACAGCTTTGAACTGTGAGACTCACAGAGTCACTCAACAACACAAAAGAAAAAAAAATCTGCCTTGTCTACTGCTGCTGCTGCTGCTTCTACCAACCAAGTTATGTGTAGCACTTGCATCCCTCTAAACTAAACAAGTTTAAGTTTCTTTATCCTTCAGTCAGAGCAAAAGTGTGTGGGGCACAGTTAAATGCTTAAAACTCCCTTTCTCTTTGTATTAAAGGTGTAGTGTATATTTATTACATTCTTCTGATGTTGCTACTGCTTCTCTCATTTCACTCATTTCTTGATCTTCCATCTCCTTTTTTGCTGCTGCTGCACTTGATATACTACATAATGTGTAAATACAGGCAACAGTAATTGGGCGTATTGTATATGCAGTGGTGCGTAGAATTATTTATAAAGAAGAAAAACAAACCTGAAAATGAAGTTGTTTGTGCGAATCCTGCAGGAGGAGGAGGAACACAGGCAAAATTCTCAGAAGCGTTCTAAGCAGAAGTGTATTTACATTTCGGCTAAAGCTTTGTAATATCATACGAGAATGAATGAGTTTTTGGGCGGGTGAGAGAGAGAAAGAGAGGAAAAGAAAGTGCCGTATAGATATTTTGAGTATTTTATACTTTTGCTACTTGTGCTAGTAATACGATGATTTGTATATGTAGAAGTACTAAAACGTAAGTTGCTTGTGGTAGCAATAGTTTGAAAGTAGACGAGGGAGAAGAAAAAAAAGTAGAAAAATGAAACACAAATTGGAGGAAACAGTCTTGTAGTTTGTTACCGCTGCTGCTGCTGTTAGTTGTTCTTGTTGAACAAACTATTATTATTATGATGAAGAAAGAAAAAAGAGAAAGTGGAGTAGTAGTAGCAGTGGTAATAATAAGGATGCTTGCTACTTTCTCTTTTGTTTTCTTAAAAAGTAGTTGGTGAGTGAGATGCTAGATGTATTTTTGTTCACTTATGTGTACGCTTTACAGTAATGTTTTTACGTTAGCAGGGATCCATCCCTATTTTACAACTAAATGCTAAAAAATGTAGTAAATGTGGTTTTTTCCTTGTCGGGATTATCAAAATTGATCTTTTTAAACTTACTTTTGTAGAGTCTTCTTGGATACGAGTATGCCTGGCAATGAAACGAACACCAGCACAGGCACGATGGACATGAAGATCCTGGACGCAACTGCGATTAGAGCAAGGAATCGTGGTTTTAGGAATGAGCGGCGATGGCAATGGCAGAGTGTCATCTGGGAGCCAACTTTCCGTGGAGCCTTCATGACTTGGGTATCCGCCATGAAGACGACACCCTGCACTCCCGTCTGCCATTCGACTGGATGGATACATGGAAAAAGCAAGAAAATGAGCGAAACATGAAAATATCATGAGCATAGAAAAGTGAGTAAATGAATAGCGTAATAAAACTATTACATAAGTATCGTTATTCATTTTTAAAGGGTTTGTTTGCTTTGCCTGTCCGTCTGCCTGTCGTAAAATAACTTGGTTACCTAATCACTACAGCTAAAAAAAGTTTTGGCGTGTCAAATTCTTTTGTTGCTTGTTCAAAAGTAATATACATCCGCGACATTCTAAATGCTAAAAATTTGCTGGTTTATGTGGATTATTAAGTATACAAATGAATGCAAATTTGCTGGTTTATGTGGATTATTAAGCATAAAAATGAATGCAAAACAAACAGCGTCAAAATTGCTACAAATTATTTTTCTGACACGCGGAGAAAAAGTGATTACCGCAGCTTTCCATTTTCCTTTCACTTCTTCTCACAAAATGAAATTCTATTTTGCAGTGGTGACCATACATACAAGCTAGGAGCGGGCGGCCAAGCCCAGAAAAAAAGCACTTTGTCTTAAACTTTTTTTGTAGTCTCTTTACCTTTCTTGTCTTGTATAGAATATTACTTTTGATCACCACAGTCATTCTTCATTCTCAACTCAGTCCTGCATGCATAGTCGAACAAGACAGACACGCTGCTTTGTTGATTTATATTTGTATACAGTTTGTATATACCCGTTTTCAGCTGAGTACATTTAAAGACTTGACATGGAAACAACTAAAATATATTTTTTGTTTGAAAAAAAAATCACTCCTCTCTTCTAAATGACAAGTACATGACTTTTGCTAAAGTGACTTATTCTCGTTTGCATACCACTCATATGAATATAAAGTGGAAAAAACCAACGAAACCAGCAAAAACTGACTGTTTTCACATTAGTTTATAACGAGCTTCAAAATAACAAGATAAATCAAAGAAAATGTCGTGGAAAAAGTTGACAGGAAAAAAAATTGGCATGTTTTTCCCGTTTGTCAATCCATTTTTGTTTGAACATCAAAAAGGCAGAAAGGGAAAAGTTGAATAATCACAATAAATAAATAACGTCACTATGTACAAGCAAAAAATATCAACGAAAAACAGAAAGAGAGAGAGAGAGAGAGAGTCTGCCTTGTAGAAAAAAATTATATGCTAATGCTGCAAGTCAGTAGTAAAAAGTTGGACAATTTCCATAAATATTTTGCTGTCGCTATAATGCTGCTGCTGTGAAATGATAATAGTGAGCAGACAGAGAGAGCAAGTACCTTCTGAGACAGGCTTCCAATGGTGATTGTGATCTTGCTGGAATATCGACAAGTCAGTAGTAAAAAGTTGGACAATTTCCATAAATATTTTGCTGTCGCTATAATGCTGCTGCTGTGAGATGATAATAGTGAGCAGACAGAGAGAGCAAGTACCTTCTGAGACAGGCTTCCAATGGTGATTGTGATCTTGCTGGAATATCGTTCGGACTAGCTTCTTCGGGTGGCCAGAAACTATCTGGATGATGAAAGCCGGAAGAATTGTTCGTAGTTCGAATCATGAGAACGCTTTCTTTCCACTTGTTCCTGGAAGAAGTGACAAAACAAGAAAACAAAATACATGACAAAATTAGATGAGAGATGGCACAATTTTTTTTGCTGCGTAGCTTCCTTTCATTTTCATGCCAATGCACAGCACGAGTATATTTATTTATAAAAACATTTATAAAGGAGACAGACAGGCACGAACCACAACTGAATATTATTGTTCTGCCTAACAGGCATGCATTTTAACTGTTCATTTCGTAATGACGATGCCGACAGGGGGTGATGATGACCACAATGCCATGATAATAATACGAGAAGCGAGTAGAGATGTAAAGGAGAATGTGACAGAAGAGTATTCTTAACATGTCGTAGTAATAATAATTATAAGGGGAAGGATAGTATAGCATTTATCAGCTACCTACTACTAATAATACGGCATCATCATCATCATACAAGACTAATAGATAGTCATAAGTTGTTGGAATGAACGTTGAAAAGTAGCGGCGGCAGCAGCATCATCCTCAAAAGTTGTACGTGGAGCAGCAACATGACAACGAAGAAGAAGACGATGATGATGATGACAATGGTGACATTGTTTGTTCAGTGTTGCTGACATATGGCATATGACATTTGCCAAATAAAAGGAGAGAGAGAGAAAATAGGAGATCTATTATGTGAACATAATTGTATAGAAAGAGCAAAAGAGAGACGATGGGGTAGAGAGAGAGAAAGAGAAAGGAGACATCCCACTATACACTGCTGTACTATTACCACCAATTTTATATTGTTTCCTGTATGCTTGGCTTGATATATGTGCATCATGTCGATGATGTAGTCATAACAGGATAGAATGTACACAGAGCCAGCACTGAGCAGCAGCAATGTAATAAATATGCTCTACTATAATTTGCTCCATACCAATTTAATACTGCGGCTGTGTTTTGAGCAAAATTAATTTGTGTTCTTCATCAACATGTCAATTTAATGTAGTACAAACAGAAACTACAATTTGTAAGCAAGCAGCAGCAGCACCAGCATGTTTATATGGGGCTGCTTGGTTCAAGTGATGGGATGATGGGATGTTTATTCAATTCTACAAAATGCCTGTTTTCTCTCTCTCTCTCTCCCTTTTCTCTCTCGTTTTTTCTTGCAAAAATTCTTACACTGCTCATTGTTGTTCAGCTGCGACTTTATACTACAGTGGGGGAAAGCAAGCGAGAAAAAGGGAAATTGGTTGTGGTTTTACCACCATGACATGATTTCCTCACATGATCCCCTGCTTGGTTTTTTTTCTACAGTTTGAATTGGTTTTTACGTGCTGCTGCTACTGCTGCTCATTTTGTGTGCAATTCAACAACTGGTTTGTACAAGTCTTGCAGTTACACAAAAGCAGTGATGTGGCATAATGAAAAGGAACACAAGACAACACACACATAATATATATGAATACATCTCCGGCTCAGTTTTATGTACAGCACGGCTATCAATGCCGTATTTGAATGCGAGTGTGTATGTGTACCCATGACATTGATATCGTTTGTCACCCGCTGCCATCCATGTAACACAACAATAGAGCACAACAACCCAAACTTTTTTCTTTCAACGTTTCTTTCTTACACATGGCACATTCTACTCGTTTTTTACTTCTTCTTCTTCTTCAGACAATGAGGATTGATTTGATGAAATATGTTGTGCTGTACAAGAACATCTGCGTGACATTATTCGTCGTGAAAGCTAGCGAGAAAACGTTCTATTTCATTGTGTGTATGAGCATCTGTCCCTTTTGTCTTTACAAAAGTGAAACAAAGACAGAGAGACAGAGAAAGAGAGCAACTTAAGATATTTTTTGTACATGCACGTAAATATGTACACACGCAACACACATGTCCATTTTTTGCCTCCACACAAGTTCTGATTTACTAGCTTTCTCACTTTCCTCTTCTCTTTCTCTGTCTCCACATGTTTTTATCTTCCATTCTCTCCGAAACTATAAAGCTTTTTTTATATTTATGTCTATACATAAATAGAAGATGCATGCTTATACGCTCACTCAAATTCCCATAAAATGCGTAAGTTGTTGGTAGACATTAAAAATGGGAGGAAGGGAACAAGGTAAAAGAACATGCTGCTGTAGACATGTTGGCAAGTAGAGAGACAGAGAAGCTATATTACAGCTTTTGTTTTATATGATAAAGATGATGATGATGGTAAGCCTAGTGCTTTTTCACATTTTCAGCATTTATCTCGTCAAGATAAATATGTCGTGAAGGGAGGCAAAGTATCAAGAGAAGGAACACGAGAGGATTTTTTACTGGAGAATAATAATGTTATGATCCTATCTATAAACATTGCATATTTGAGTATGGCCTTTCCTTTTTCTCTTTTTGAGTAAAAATGTCTTAAGAGGACTACTTCTTGAATGCTGCTGCTCCTCTGCATATTATCACGAGAAACCCTGAGGACATACACATTCACAAATGTGCTCAAGTCAGAGACAAAAGACTGTGTGCTTCTACTACCTCTCGTTGTGTGTGTGTTATTATTGTAGTGATGAGCAAAGTTGACGGGGAGAGAGCAAGAGAAATAGTAAAACAGAAAGAATAGGAATACAAAATGGAAACTGCACATAAAAATAAAAAGGATCGGATAGAGAGAGACAGGAGAAAGAGGAGAGGAAAGTATAAGCTATTATAAAATCTAAAATGAATGGATCAGTTCCGTTCTCATTCTCATCTTATTTTTTCCTCTTGTCTACTTTTTGCATCTTTGCCAGAGAGAGAGAGGAAAGGGGAGAGAGCAAATGTTTTGTGTCAACCTAAAAACAACGGTAATTGGCTTCCCTGCCATTAATCAGCTTGGTGCACTGATCCAAAAACACTTTTTTATTTTTTGAAAAAATGTACAATTCCAAGTAACGCGGATGGAGACACTATATTACAATGGAAGATAATGGAACTAGGTACCCTTTTATTTAGTCTTGCGACTCGACTCCACCACGGTGGAAATGGGTTTTCTCCCCAAAACTCTCTTACGTCAATCAAATGTCGCATTCAAAAGCTTAAAAGTTCTCGGGAGAAATGATGTTGCATTTATATATAAAAAAACGTAAGAAATAACATTTTTTACTGCTAAACTGATCAACGGGAGGCGGAATTATAGCTGGTAGCTCTTTTTTTACCTCGCTCTCTGCTCTTTTTTTTTCTCTCTCTCTGTCTCTTTCCCACTCCAAGTTTAAAACTTTTTTAATGTTGTTTTTGAAAGCAGTCGTAAGAAGATGAAGTAGAAGAGCAAGAGCACCGCCATTAAATGGAGATGTGATGTGCGTCTCTTGCAAAAAGAAGGGCATTGTAAAAGTGCATAATATTTTATACGCTTTTTCCTTGCTACAAAACTATCATCGTCATCATCATTGCAACTTTATTTTATGGACGTTGTACGTTCTTTTACTATGGCAGTAATAATAAATAATAATAAGCTGGGAGAGAACAAGAGAGGAGTTGTGTCCGTATATAAAAAAGTACTTTTGTAAATATGTTCACCGTGCCATTATTATTATTATTACTTTGAGGTTTTAAACAAGTGAGTAATTGAATGACTACTGCTCACTGGATACACACCATGCCAAGTCGTTTTTACACTATCCCTCCGCAAAGTTATTAGCCACCTTGTATGTCTCTCTCTCTCTGATAAAATGACAACAATTACCAGAGTGTGTATTTAGACTGTATTCAGAGCGGCGCTCCATTTTGTGTGCACATCGCAGAAATACACACACTGTCACCTTGACTCGACCAAGTAGTTAAGCAGGCTCACATATAAACAAAATCATGGACGTTTATAAGCGAGTACGTATATACACATACGGCCACATACTTCCGCTCTAAAATACACCGTAATGACTTTCCCCCTCAGCGAATTTTCACCATTTCCCATCAACGATGGCCCCTTGCTAACTTGTTTTCCATTCTTGTTTCACGAGAGAATAAGAGACAGAGAGGAGAGGAGAGAAAAGAGAATGACTAAAGAAGAATAAGAGAAAAAAATATTTTATGGGGCCATCCCACAGTCCCAACGGATTGGGTACGGGCAGGATGTTGATGTGCCAAAAACCCTAGCTTCTACATTAGCTCAACTTCTGAATTTACGAGCTAGAAACTATCCCCTATGGCTCTTCCTGCTTTCCCTCCTTCATAGTCTGTAGTACAAGTTGTAGTAGTAGTAATAGCAGCAGTAGCACACACTGCCTAGTTCTATATAACATTTAGACTTTTTTTGCCATTCAAACACCCGGCATTTTAACTCTTGCTTGTGTAAACATATCAACCTTTTTATTATATAAGCCCTTACACAAGCGAAAAAACAGTTGTTGTTGCAGTAGCAAAATTATAACAGTTCCAAGTAAACGATCCTCAAGTATGAAAAACTCAACTAGCACCACGTTTTCCCAACAACTACTTGTATATACCACGCTCATGATAATGATGAGAGGGTTATGCTGTGCTCTTCCTCTCTTTCTCTCTGGTTGGTGTAAAGTGAGCAAGTATAATAATCTGTAACATGCGGCCGCTGCCATGCCGCCACTACTGCTGCCCCCATTTTTATTATATCTTCATCATCACACTCGACTCCTGTGCCACCATCTCTTCCCTATTCACAACAACAGAGAGATAGTATACATCCATTCCATTTTACACTATAAATGCTCATATCCTCTTCCAGCCAAACAGACCTGCTTTTGTATTCACATCTC
>JAANSP010000851.1:0-18130 GCA_036850745.1 Homidia socia
CATGTTTTCACGCCTCGCAAGTAAATTTTATGCTTTTTACATGCATTTTAGTAGCATGAAACATGACGGTAGGCCATAAAAACATGTTTTCACGCCTCGCAAGTAAATTTTACGCTTTCAACATGCTCATTGGTTCCATGAAACTTAGTTTAACTTAGGTAGATTGTAAAACATGTTTTGATTTGAAATAATAATTCAAAACTGAAATTCAACAAATTGGAAATTTTCTCTTGATCTATTTGGTAAAAAAATTTATTTATTTTTATATACATATGAAACACAAATGAACTTTGACAAACTATAAATTACGAATAATTACACATAATGTTGTTACATATCTCTTCAAGATTAACACTAACAAACAGTAATAAATATACCAATAAAGATTGTATGCAGTAATTAATTTCTTTCGCGTTGACAGCAAATTTACTCCAACAAATCTTTACACTTCTCGAATCACCATCCTTTTAAATAACTAATCGGCATTCAAAATCATTCTACACATGAGGAGAAACTGGTTTGCCGCGCTTGCTTTTGCAGCATCTCTGCTGTTTCCTGTTCCGAGCTGGGTAAAAGCAAACGACGCTTGGTGGCCGTCTTTTGATGACAAAGCTTCAACTTCCATTATGCAAGTGTGGACCTTGGATCCGGTAGTTCCATGACCTTCAACCAGGAGCAAATAGTCCACATTGAGATTTTGTTCCACAGCAATCTGCTCCAAAACGTTAGCGGGATTCCGGAAATTATCAACTTCTGCCATCGATTTTTTCTGGAGAGAAACAAAAGTAGAATATAACTAAATATTTGCTTGAACCTAGCTTGCTTCCTTGCTTATTTGTTTGCTATTAAGTTGTACTCACCTTAAGCTTTGAAATCTTTTCGCCGTCCCACTGAGAAACTGCCAAGACCATTTCCATCAGTGTCGTTTTGTGCGCTGGGGTTTCCTCATTTGGTGGGTAGGGTAGTTTTATCTTGATTTCGATTTCGTTTGCATCATTTCGCGTAACGACCACAGTTCCCGATAGTATCTCTTTGTTAACCTTCTCTTGATCCTCAGCTTGATCTTTAGTGGGCAGTAAAAACGAGGTTCCAGCTTCAGTAATGTTGTTTTCCTCCAGTTGTAGCTCCTCAAGTTTATTGCCAACAAGTAGACTTTCCTCGTTGTTATCCAGTTTCAAAAGAATTTCTTCTGCCGCTTGTTGTTTGGCTGATTTTTTGCTGTTTGCGATTCCCGTTCCTATACAAGAAGGAATATGATTGGCACCCGTATTATCTAGTAATAATATTACCTAATGAGATTGAGAACAAAATGAAAATGGTAGCAAATGTTTTCTCACCTTCAAACACGGCCCCGTTAGCAGTAGTCAGTTGAACCACATATTTGAATTGCTTGGTATCCTTTTCAGAAGCCATCATCAACTCTCCATTGACTGGAAAAGAGAGGAAAGCCCCTTCCTGTTGGCAGTATTCATTTAGTTTAGACACTGCACTCTTTCCAAGTACTCCTGTTGCCGATGCAACTAGCATTGCAAATTGTGTTGACTCTGGACAAGTCATCGTTCTGGTTAAAAGGTTGAAATTTGCAAGGTTCCTGGATTGGCTGAAATCAGCAAAATCATGCAAGAACAAAGAATTTATTAGACACTAATTTTTAAAAAATATTTATTTTTGAATAGTTCCAGCTTTTAATTATCTCACTCCAATTGTTTTCTATTGTACATAGTTAAACGTTAAATTCTGACTGTTTGCTGAATGCTACGTCAGTAAATAATATTGTTTACTTGAATTCCATTTTTAAATTCTTACTTTAATAGTAAAAATACGCACTTGCACTGAATTTGGCCACTAATTTGTTCTTTTTGTCGAAATTTCAAGATACTTGTATAATTTTCTTGGATAGTTAGAAGACCCAAAAATTATTTTGCAAGTCAAGCGATTGGAGAACAGGTAAATAGACGCGGCTCGGCAAACAACAATTGCTTCAGCTTTTCAAAGTTTTAATTTATTTATTTGCACTTTCTGACTTTGAAGTATTGATATTATTTATATTGCGTTACTTATTAATTATTGTTCTCTACACGATCAGTCCATACAGGTACAGTATATTATTTAACTGGATGCATTCCTATCAGTGTCTAGATATTTCAAGCATTGTGCATGCGCTAGGCGAGTTGAACTTGGTTTACTCTGTCGTTTTTGTGCACTCTAGACCACTTCACGGCACGTTGGCGCACCAAACAAACAGCGTCACAAGAAACATACACAAAAAACAAGAAACAATTGCCATAAATTATATTATGGTGTAAAAATATTGCATGCTTACAAAAGCGATCTTGTTTTATGTCGGTGATTTAGTGAATGTATAAAAAGGATGCGTTGTGCACAATGGTCGCCACACAGTGAAACATATAGACTTTTGATATGAGTTAATTTAGGGCTTATGGTTCATTATGAGCCAAAAGAAGCAAGCCCTGTATTATTACAAATGAAACGTGCCAAAACCTGTTTCGAGCACTGGATATAAATTCGTTCGTTTTAAGGATGAATGGCACTTCAAACAAATAAAAGTTGCATGTACCTCGCTTCCTGGCCAGTCAAGTAGACACCTTTGGTTCAAAAAATGAGTTCAACAAGTGGACTTTTTTTGGGAGCCTGTGCCTTTGGACCGCCTAATAAATATTGTACTTACCCCATTGACTTCTGAGTATATTAGGTTTTAATGGCTTAACTCTAGAAAAAATACTTAAGGCTTAATTCCTTCTAGATGCGTTTGTGTTATTGCTCAACTACTTTATTTATACTCAACTACTACGTTATTGCGCGATTGGTCAGTTTTTCTTAAATCAAAGTTTTGCCCTCAACGATGCCATCCTGCAGCAGGTGGTTTTCACTGAAATTTTGGGTATTTCAAACTATATCTGTTACTATTTTGTAATTAACCAAATGACATAGTAAAGGCAAGCCACTACTACTGGAATACAAACTATCAAAATAATCTACCATTTATTTCCTTGTACGAGATAAGAAAACAGAATTAGCTAAACAAATGTGGCTGGAAACTGGCGATTACTTGCGTAAATATTTACATACAGACGAACGAGTTAAAAATACAATGTACAGCCATCCTAAGAATAGAGGAACCAGCCTTCATCCTAACTATTTTTAATTTTTAAATGTTTATTTTGATTGCAACATATACATTTAAAGACACACTACAACTTGAATATTTGGACAGGAATGATTTGTGTTACAAATTTTGAGAGATTAGGAGACACGTCACTTTATTTTATTTACTGTGTTGACTTTAGAGTTGGTGGTTTAATGCAATACGTTTTCTGATACGTCTGTTTTTCAGTGACTGGTTTCTTTAAAAATTGATACCAAGTTGAATATGAAAGGAATTTATTAACTGCAATGAGCTTATAATATATATTTGAATTCATAAAATCACATATTTTGTTAAGGTAAAGGTAAGTTTATATTTATATTAAATCTGTTAATAACTGCATATTTTTTAACTTTCAGAAATTCTCCTTGTTGACACAAGATTTAATAATCATGATGCATTTGGAATTCAATGTTGCGATCATTATACATTCGTAACCGCCAGAGGTACCACAATACTTGTGGATTTTCCTGTACAAAATAAAACAGTAATAAATACCACACAACATTGAATTACAATTCAAGATTAATAAAATAATATTTCCAGTGTTTTAGTAAAATTTGTTTTTAAAACAAACCTTATAGTTAGAAAACGAAATATTTGTGAGTTTAGGTAAAGGTTCTAATCCATATACAGCAGCACTGTAGTTAAGAGGCATTGCTAAAGTTGACGCACTCATAGAAAATCTTTTGAGATCTAAAGCAAGTTGAGATGACAAGTATACATATAAGCGATTTGAGAAGAGAGTATATTAGTAGTGTACAGTATATAAAAGAACTTACCAGTTAAGTTTGTGATATTGGCTTTTGTCCTTTCAATGCTTATTTTCAAGTCATTATAAAGAGAATCTTCATCCAATTCCATGTTTCTGACAACGCCTTCGTCGATTCCTGTTATGCCAACTTCGTTAACTTGCCCGTAAGTGATTCCAAAGTCAACTAGGTTTGGCCAATATTGGCAGATAAATGCAAATTTCTTGTTGTCCAAATGGGAAATTTTCAGCTTTGTTACGCTTGGCATCCATTGAACTAGCAGCTCCAGATCATGTTGAGACGTTAGGACGCCCACCTCCAGATGTTTGCATCTTTGTAGTTGAATCCCACTCATTAACGCGTTATCAGCAAAAAACATATTATCATTGGCGTGGCGGTCAGTAGTTTCATTGATGTTATTAAATTGACCCAGACTGGTGTTGCAAACTACAAGCTTTTTCAAGTTTGGAGTACAATTGAGAAATGACAAAGAGCTAAACATCATAGTATGCATATAAAGTTCCTCAAGATTAATCAACTTTTCTTTGTTAAGAGATGGGAAACAATGCCTTGGACTCAAAGTGGTTAAACTGGTATTTCTATAAATTTCCAATCGTTTAAGAGAGCCGTAATGAGTTTGGATAATGTTTGATAAGTGAGATGCTGCGTCGTTTCCATTGGCTCCAAAAGCTAGGCATTCCATATGAAGATCATGACTCGTTGCTAATGTTGCCAGTTGAGGTGAAATAACCGATGCAGTGCTGGTAATGCTATCCATGTTCAAGGCACGAATTTCCTTTAGTCTCAAGTTGTTTGTATTCTGCTTGCGTAATTTGTTTAGTGATTCAAACAGGCTGTTGTCATTTACGTCGCTTCCGTACAAATGGAGTGTCTAAATCAAATACCAAATATCAATTATCCTTGTAGTATTTTGAGTATTGTCATGGCTGTTTTACATGCATTGTCAAGTTTTGAGTACCTCGACCAGTGGAAAGTAGCTAAATAGTTCTGTCCAAGAAATATTTAAATAGCCAGACCTCCGTTGTATTTTCAGCCATTTCAGGTTCTTGTTTGGCTCGCCGAGTTTGAATTGGGTCCAGTTGTTTGGCTCGTCTACATCAGTAGAAGGTAATATCTCTGGCAAGGATTTGTTGCGCCTAACACGAGCACTGACTCGCACTAATTCAAGTCGTTGTACGTTGGGACACTGCTTAAAAAAGGCATTCCGAAAGTCATTCACGGTTGCAAAAAAGCAATCAACTAGGCTAATTTCTTTTATGTTGGAGCCACATAGCTTCCAGAATCTTTTTGCTCCACAATTCATTTCCTTTAGAATGTAATTGCAATAAAGTTTGGCGGGCAGCTCATCAAGGTTTGAAGTGTTCCGGACAAAGTTGACGAAACTAGTAGTATTATTTTTTGTAATGGCAACACTGCTTCTTGTCTTCCAAGCCTTTGAGCAGGTTAAACGCCAAGTTTTGGAAACTTGTCGACATATTGCCAGCTCCTTCAGATTTAGGTATTGAAATATATTTTCCAAAATCTATAAATTTATTTAGTAAAACATTAATTCGATCAAAAATAGGCTATTTATGTGCTAGGCACAAAATATTATCTTTTCAAACTTTGGCTTACCAGATGATTTTGAAGCGGATGGTGCCTTCCGTCCATTTTGATTGAGAAAATACTGTTTTCATCAACTACTAAACTGAATAAAACAAATTGACTTTAAGCACTTAAATCACAATTTTTTTTCATGTCTACCTGAAATAACTGCATTCGTTAGAACATAAATACTTATTAAAGCGGAATTTTTCATAGCAAGCGGACAGATACACTTTGGAGGCCTGGTTTGATTCACTAATCACTTTTTAATCACAGTTTAGGGCTTTGAAAAGTTATATTATTTTTTATAATTTGCGAACAATTTACTACAACGGTAATGCTGAATTTCACCTACCCCAACTTACTCTGTCAAAACACTAACTTGCTTTCTTTACTTACTTTACTTATACTGTAAAATACGATTGTCGAAGACTTGTTGTTGTGACTTGGATTTGGACTAAATAACTAACATGAATACACAAGACTTTGGAACGCTTTATTTTAATAATAATAAGTGACGTGATATTGTTTGTAGTAATTGTGTCTCGGTATATGACAATTTTGGTCGATTCATTGTCTACAGACGAACTTGATGCAGCGTTTGTTGCAGGAGGCAATGTTTTTAACAATTTTATGCTCAAACTTTTCCCCTTGGATTTAATGTATTGGCATAGGGATTTTTAGGGTAAAGACACTGGGGTCGCAGCGACCTAAAGTTGTTTATTCTAAATGTTAAAAAATAATCAACAAATCCAGCATTTTTCAAAATACAATACTTACAAGTAAAATATAATTTCTGGCTAGTTGCACCAGGAAATGTTTTTTCAGAGATAATGTGCACTGGTGATGTGCAATTAAAATCCATATAAGCTATGAGTAATTGATCTCAGCTCAGTTTTCCCATGTACATTAAAAGTTTTAAAAATAAATGCTGCTGACAATTCTTTATACGGCAATCTCATAAAAAAATGTGCCCAACTCGCAGTTTTTGTTGAAGCTCAGTGCTTTCAGCATCCTTTACCTAAATGCATTCATTTTAACCTTTTTATTACAAAAAAACTAATTACAACTGTACTAACAAATACTTTAAAATATTTATTTAAAAAAATGTACAGAAAAAATTAGATGGATAGATGATAAAATTTGGCAAATTTGCTTTAATTATTGCAATTAAAAGTAAAATTTGACAGGAAACCCAAAGAAACTGTGTTAAAATTAGTGATGCTGCTCAGTAATCAGTATTATGTACAGCCACAACTAAAAATTACTAGTGTTGGGACAAAGCTAAACTAGTTGACAACAGTAGTTGTCAATTTTTACACTATTACCGCAGATCAAAGTTTTTCATAACTAAAACTGAGTATTTTCTCAAGGTGTCTGACATTTTCCTACATTTTCAAATAAAAATTTCCATTCAATGTTCTTTCAAATGCAGCAATGTATATGGTGCAATCATAAATTGTAAAGCCACCCTAGTTTTTTTGAATCAGTCCCAAATATTCTAGTAGTCTTCCTTCTCGCGTACCGACTTTTCTAGAATTTACACTTTGCTAGCATTGCCTACAACTAACTGTGCCGAAAATATGAAACTGCGTTCACAGGTTTCAACGAAAAATTACACGAACAAAAGTTTGTCGAAAAACCAAGTGATAATTTCATAAAGCCAAAGCCACTTAATTTTTTACTAAAAGTAAAGCTTATAAGCCAAGAAAAGTGTAAATTTTGCAAAACTCGTTAGTTAGGCTTCAAAACATCACTGTGACAACACAAGAATCAAGCATTTTTCTAAACAGTGGATATTTTTAGGATTTTTAAATCAGGTTGATGCTCTGTTTGATGTATATATTGACAACTGTCATGCGTATTAATCGTCGAAAAATTAGCTTAGGGAAACTGTCCACATCCCAAAACCATGTAATCACGTTTTTCGAAAACGGGCTACAGTAGCTTTATTCTAGTTAAATATTAAAGAAATACTGGGTCTTTCCTACTTTGAGGTAAAAAATAGGAATTTTGTAACGCAGTAAAAAAGTGAAAGCGATAAGTCTAAGGCTAGGCTAGAATCTACTGCCCATATCACTAGATATTGGTGTGTAAACTTTCTTTTATGAAGATGCATTTGCGTCTGGTTGCAATTAATGATCACATCACACTCCAAAATATCGCTTTCGGGTAGTTTGGTCTTAGTTAATAGGTATAAACTAATACTAAAAGCTTCCCAAATATTTTGTCGTACTTTGAAGTTTACGAACTTTAAATCTGGTGAAACTAGAAGGAGATTGTCATGGGGATTGATAATTTTAACAGTGAACGAGTGTGCTTTATTCGAGTGTACAGATTAGAGTTATTGAATGTCTTTTTACTCCCGTAGCGAGGCATTATTGATTTGGACTTGCTTTTAGAGCACAGGTCATAAGGTGACACCATAACATTTAAAACTCTTCCAATGAAAGCGTTAACGTCAATGAACCTAGCAAACTAACATCATAGCAAAGTGGCAAACCAACATGTTCTGTATTGCAAGCTTGGAGATTTTTATGTTGTCCTTGACTTGATGTGATTGTCCCATTGTAGTTTTTGCGATTTTACCCAGCCATTTTTGATCCAGCTATTAATCTTTGCAGTTTGTTTTTGCTTCAATTAGTGTTTCAAGTGCTAGTTTAGTGGTGCGAAAACAGTTCGAACCCCCTCTAAGCGGTTTGTTTTAGTAGCAGTAAGGTAACACATTTTAACAGGATATGAGTATCGCAACCAACCCAAATTTTATTTTCATGACTTATCTATGATGATTCAGAGTTTATTTGTTTTTAAAGCTGAGGTAATACGACAATGTCCGTCACAACATCAGTTTCTGCTGTGGGTGGGGAACCCGAATTATCCAGTAGCAAAAAAGGAATCGATTGGCGAAATTGTGAAATCGGTTTTTTTACTATTTCCTGGTTGGAGAAGAACTTTAAAAGGGATATAACGGGATATCAATATGAACTATATCACTCTTTCGTCGCTGGATTTCAATCAAGATACGATCTTGCAGTATTTGGGGGTATAAAACTTGAGAGGACCTATGAATCGTCGGAAGCTGCATTTGCGGACGGTAATAGAGAAGCTTGCCATTACATGGTCGCGTTTGAAAATCGGGAGCTCCTTCATTCAAATAATGGAATTGACTACGAAATGGTGGCTAGAATCAATAATGTTGTCTTTCAAGAGGTAATTAATTAAAAACTCACTTGCTTTTTAACAAAAACTTTTTCTGCTTGTTGTACATTTACCATTTCTTTATTGTATGCTGTAGAATCCTGATGCTGGTCAGGAAGAAGAAGCGTTTGACTTTTATTACGAAGAACCAAAAGGTTACATGGTAGAGGGCACGCTAGCTTGGAAAGTCAAATTCGGAAACCCAGGCGCTTCTCTTCACGATGTACGATTAAAATGGGCTTGGGATAAGGGCGTTGATTTGGCTGAGTACTTTGGAATTTTCAGAGGGATTACCATAAGCAAAAATATGAAACTAGGATTATGCTTGGTTAGAGAGGACCTCGCATACATGCATATCTACCAAAATCGAAATGAGAAAAAATTCTAAAGTGGTTTAGACAAATAGATTACGTTTAATATCTCAATGCGTGAATACGTATGAAATAATTAATGTATCAGAATTTTTTTAAATTTCGCATTTTTGGAAGTGACTTCTTCTGATATTATCAATTAAAAATACAATTTTCTTTAATTAAATTTAAATTTTTTAAAATGAAATAAAGAGTAATGCTAGAATCATAAAATACTTGAGCTTGAATTTTATTTTCATTTCATTGAATGCTTAAACATATTTAATAGTGACGGTGGACAGTGAAGGCGTATTTTACGGCTAGTTGATTAGTTTTACACATGCAAAATACACGCCGGTAGCAATAACCATGATAATAAACCATTATGGAAAGGATTTGCTCCAGCGTTATGAATTTGACGCTTGAAGCATGAAAATGGTTGGCAAGGACTTGACAGTAGACTGTAACTGAATGTTTGCACAGGCATTATTAAATTTTACGCGGCAGCATGCGCGCTGGCTGTATGGCACATCAAAAGCGACCATATAAAGATGTTTTCACGCCTCCCAAGTAAATTTTACGCTACAGCCATGCGCAGTGGTTCCATGAAACATGAAGAGAGACCGCAAAAACATGCTTTCACGCCTGGCAAGTAAATTTTACGCTTCCTACATGCTCATTGGTTCCATTTAACATGACGGTAGAGCGTAGAAACATGTTTTCACGCCTGGCAAGTAAATTTTACGCTTTCTACATGCAGTTTAGTAGCATGAAACATGACAATAGGCCATACAAAAATGTTTTTACGCCTCGCAAGTAAATTTTATGCTTCCGACATGCATTTTAGTAGCATGAAACATGACAATAGGCCATGAAAACATGTTTTCACGCCTCGCAAGTAAGTTTTACGCTTCCGACATGCATTTTAGTAGCATGCAACATGACAATAGGCCATAAAAACATGTTTATACGCCTGGCAAGCAAATTTTACGCTTCCTACATGCTCATTGGTTCCATTCAATATGCCGGTAGAGCGTAGAAACATGTTTTAACGCCTCTAAAGTATATTTTATGCTAACATCATGCCCCGTGCTTTCATAAAACATGGCCGTAGGCCGTGACAGCATGTTTTTACGCTTCACAGGTCAATGTTAGGCTTCTTACATGCCTTGTAGTAGCCTCTACAATGACAATATACCGTCCAAATTTGTTTTTAGGGCTGTATATTGCACTATTTGCCCCCTACATCCACTAAAGTAGCCTAAAACATGACAATTGCCCGTAAAAACATGTTTTCACGGCTCTGCAGTACCTTTAACGCTTCCACAATGAACATTGGCAGCATAAAGTATGATGACATACAGTAAAAGCATGTTTTTACCCTCTTCAGGTAAATTTTACGCTAATAGTTGTGCTTCACGTTTTTCAAAATTAAACTTTACTGTTCTAAACGGTCAAAAAATTGTTGGTCTGGAATGAAACGCATACTATTAAAATTTACTATTAAGGTTTTCTAAGAAAAAGTCAGTAGTTAGGTGCTCACTTTATCTGTCAGTGAGTTTAGCATTTTGTGCGTTCATTTTTCATGTTCTAAAGTTCCTACATTAGTCCAATTAAATGGAATAAACAAGTTTGGAAATTTCATTTTAAAGAACTTAATTTATTTATTTGAAAAACGACAAATGAACTTTAACAAACAGAATAAATAAAGATAATGTTTTCAGATATCTCTTTAAGATTAACATTTACAATCAGTTAATAAATACAGTAATATACACTCTGTACATTCTTACACCATTGCTAGAATTGTATGCAATAATTAATTTCTTTTATATTCACAGCAAATTTACTCCAATAAACAATTACACATTTCAAATTACCATCCTTTTGAACAACTAATCGGCGTTTAAAATCATTCTACACATTAGGAGAAACTGCTTTGCCGCGCTTTCTTTTGCTGCATCTCTGCTGTTCCCTGTGCCGAGCTGGGTTAAGACAAACGACGCTTGGTGGTCGTCTTTTGATGATAAAGCTTCAACTTGCATGATACAAGTGTAGACCTTAGATCCATGATTTTCACGACCTTCAACAAGGAGCAAAAAGTCCACATGGAGATTTTGCTCCACAGCAATCTGCTCCAAAACTTTGGCAGGATCCCGGAAATTATCAACTCCTGCCATCGATTTTTTCTGGAGAGAAACGAAAGTAGAATAAAACCTAAATGCTTGGTTAAACCTAGGTTGCTAGCTACGTTGCTAACCAAGTTGTACTCACCATAAGCTTTGAAATCTTTTCGCCGTCCAACTCGCGAACTGCCAAGACCATTTCCATGAGGGTCGTTTTGTGCGCTGGGGTTTCCTCATTTGGTGGATAGGGTAGTTTTATATTTATTTCGATTTCGTTTTCATCATTTCGCGTAACGACCACAGTTCCCGATGGTATCTCTTTGTTCAACTTCTCACGGTCCTCAGCTTGATCTTTAGTGGGCAGTGAAAACGAGGTTCCAGCTTTAGTCATGTTTTTTTCCTCCAGTTGTAGCTCCTCAAGTTTATAGCCAGTAAGTAGACTTTCCTCGTTGTTATCCAGTTTCAAAAGAATTTCCTCTGCCGCTTGTTGTTTGGCTGATTTTTTGCTGCTTGCGATTCCCGTTCCTGTAGAAGAAGGAATATGATTGGCACCAGTATTATCTAGTAATAATATTACCTAATGAGATTGAAAACAAAATGAAAATGATGACAATTATGTTTCCTCACCTTCAAACACGGCTCCGTTACAAGTAGTCAGTTGGACCACATATTTGAATTGCTTGGTATCCACTTCAGAAGCCATCATCAACTCTCCATTGACTGGAAAAGAGAGGGAAGCCCCTTCCTTTTGGCAGTACTCATTAAGTTTTGATAATGCAGTCTTTCCTGATTCTCCTGCTGCCGATGCAACTAGAAATGAGAATTGCGTTGCCTCTGGACAGTGCATTGTTGTGGATGGAAATTAAAACTTGTAAGATTCTTAGAATAGCTGAAATTGAAATCACAAAAAATATTCAAATTCAAATAATTTGTTAAATCAGAAAATTTTAGCAAACGGTAGCAGCTTATGATTTTAAAAGTTAAAGTGTCTACTTGCTTATGTTAATCTAAAGTTAATAATAGTAGTTATAGTAAATAATAATAAAGGGTTCTTGGGTTCTTTTTTAAATTCTTACGTTGTTGAATAGAAATTGGGGCTTGAAAACAAAAAAAGTTTAAAACAAAGATTTAAATTTCGTATAAAGCAATACCAGCTTTCAGCCTTTTTAAATTTTGTTTCTACACCAGTTTTAGGAACAAATTAGCTGTAGTGTTGTTCTTGTTGTCTAAAGAGGTAAGATAAAGATGCTTGTTTAACCACATTGAATAATGGATGATAAATTCATTAATATTTAAATTTCAGATAAAAATATTAAATTGAACGCGGTTGAGCAAATAACTGTAGCTTCCAACTTTCTTGATAAATCTTTATTTGTTTTTTATTTAAACTAGTGCGTTCGCTTTTATAACGTACACTGAGTACCTTATCAACTTTTTTCGAAACTTTAGGCTGTGTTCCATTCACTATCTGAATATCGCAAAGGTCCTTTCCAAGCTTTGTCTATTGTTCTGAAAAAGTTAATCTGACAAGCAATGTCACTTTAGTGATTGAGGTATAAGTGGCTTAGCAATGAGTTACACACTATCACTGTTATATTCATTAGAAAATATTTGATTTTTTTAAAAATTTTAAATTTGGAATGCCCATTTTGGAAACTTGTTTGCAACTTTGTCAACTACCAACTAAAATCTAACAAAATTAGGCTAGGATAAAATTTAAGTAAAAAAATGAGCCGTAGCAGTATTGTTGTAATGAAGTCACGCTGTGTTATTACTGAGCTCTGTGCTCCTTGCTGTGTGTATGCAGCGTAATGGACGATGTATGTGTAAATAAAACCGTTTGCAAATCTAGACAATTATGTTTTTGAATGTTATATTTGAATAGAAAGCAAACAAAACCTTTACGTGCTCATAAGCTATTGATTGATTGTTTCAGCTATGGTACACACTCATGTATTTTAACACATTGTTAATCCAAAAAATATAAATTTAAAAATAAATGGTTGGTAAGGACATGCTGGAGCCTCAGTTTCTTCAAGAAGGATTTTAATTACTTTGATCTGATTATAGTATAAAGCAAAAGCTGAAGGCAGTTTCATCGTAGCACAGAATTTTCTGATTAAGAATTTAGTTTTGAAATTGTAATATAAATTTAATGTTTTGCTACTGGTTTGTCTTTATCCTACTCAAAAGTAACCAGAAACTATAAAATTCTATAACTTCTTAAGTAAAGTTTATGAAAAGTGGCCTTCTTTTAGCGCAAAATCTTTGAGAAATTAAAACTTGCACAATATGTACAATATGCAATTTACTGCGTAAAATTGTGCTTATAGAATTGAAAAATTTACTACCTAGTCGCCGGTTATGCTTTTAGGGCTTATTAAGTCGTTACCTTTAATGGTAAATCGTGTCATTATTCTAGACTTCTATTATTCTAGAAATCTAGACGTCTATTATTTTAACCATTTTCCACTTTATATTCAGATAGTATTTGGATGAAATGAAACACTTATTGGAAGCTAACATGATTTATGGAAAAAATACAGCATGATAATTCCTTTTCCGCAGCCCAACTACGCATGTAAAAATATTAAGGAATCATTCATTTCTTTCACAAAATTTATTTTACATTTGTATATGTTGAAATAATATTATGGTAGAAATAATGTTCATCCGTAAGTGTAAAAACCTACATTCACAGACACCTTGGCAGTTGCAAGTTCTGACGAAATTGCCGAAATCTTACGAGACCATAAAACTTGAAACAATTCCAACCGCTGAAGAACTCTCAGTAGCTAATATTGAGGTAGATACCATTCTTTCTGTTGGTTTAATTGCAAAGCTGCAACCATCCATTTAACCACTACTTGACGTACAAGCAGTAATACCAGAAGAGGTTTTATCTGTTTCTGGAGTTCGTTTCTGGAGTTTTACCTGTAATTGTTTCAGCAATCATACCAGCCCTTTCTGCTGTACCACCCCAGGTTTAGAGCCCTGTTTTATTTTTGGCGACAATTGTTGATCTCCCTGAGCATGCTGACACGATTTACAAGCTGGAAGCCGTATGAGACCTGCAGAGAAATCTCGAAAGTGTCGAAAATCGATTTTGAAACTGTACTCCCAGCTACGTTTTACAATTCTCCCACTTGTACATCAACACGCTAGCAGTACATCTATCTTGGTATTCAATGCGTAAAGTTAAAAAAATATGCCAAACTAATAGGCCTCTGAATGTTTCCTCATTCTACCATTCTCGGCTTCCTTTCAACAAACAGACCCATCATTGTTTTTACCAGGTTTTACCAGTAGCAGCAACAACAACAACCATGTCTGCAGCAAGCGGGAAAAGCATTTTGATTTTCATAATGATATGATCCTTGTTTTCTTGGCTGATCCCTGAAACATCCCTGAAACATGCTAAAAATGAACGAAAAAAGCAAATGTCTTTAGGTGCCTTTTTCAAAACAAAGAGCTCATTGATTTATCGTTTCCGCCACCCCAAACAATCTAGCCGAGAGCTCGTATAGAAAATATAAAGCTTTTTCAATCCTAAAAACGTTAAGCGTTCAAACTCAATTCACCCATCATCATCATTTTTATGAATATTGCTAGTAGCAGCAGCATTAACAGCACCGTTTCTTTTCACAACGTCATTTATAATTTATAACTATTTCGTAGAACCATCGTTCTTTTAACAACTAACCAGTATTAAAAATCTTTGAAATCGTGAAAAAAGACTTTTTTGTTGTGCTTGCTTTTGCAACTGAAAACGTGAACGTAAAAATATACGACTAGTTTAAGTTTGGAATATATGTAAATAAGAAATCCTTTTTACACTATTGATGACACTAGTATTTATTTACTATACACTATACACTATACAAAGATAGATATATATAGATAAATATATAGACACTATACAAAAATTTTCAATGTTTTCCTATTTAAGAAATCATGTAAATGTTAGTATTACAAAAGGTATTTTATAAAAGTATACAAGTTTAGGTAGAAAAATTTACACATGGCAAGTTAAAACTAACAATTACATCATGATGTAGATGACTTCAATTGTGCAAAACATTCAACTAGCTTCATAACTGCTGTGGGATTTGTGAGGAACAGGTTGGCGTACTCTGGTGTTTTTTTAAAGGCCTGAAATTCTCTATTTAAATAAATGAGTAGGAATAAGCATATTTGTCATGAAGCTTGCTTGTTAGAAGGATTGGAAATCTGTTACCAGAAATCTGTTGAAAACATTTACCCTTTAAGTATCTGCACAGACTTTAACAAAAGTGGATCGGCTAGATTATTAAAATGATGCTCATTTGAAAGTAGAAACAGTTCCAGCACATCCTTTAGTTGAAACCATGAGTCTAGTTTCGACAAAACTACATTTTGCATCTTATCTTGTATCGCAGGCATCTTCAGTCTGTAACTCGCTCTAAGTATTTCCACAATCGTTGATGGCGAGTGCCTTTTATCATCAATCTCCTTACCGTAGTACAAGTAGGCTAAAAGGGCATTTGCGGCTTCTTTGCCCATAAAGTCCAGTTCAAACTTTGTTTCTTTTGCAAGTTCATCTCTTCCATTCTTGTCAACGAAAGCTGCAAAAATATTTACACCACCATATTATCAACAAACACATGTAAATAAATAGTCGCAAATATGCTTTTATAAAAATAAACTCATCATTCATCGTCACCTGACAAAAATGCCTTGTTGAATTTGATTTCCGCTCCACCGTTTAGAACAATGGTAGCATCCGTGCAAAGTTTCTCATCAAAAATTTTTTTGTTAAGACTTAAAACATGCTGGTAGGTACATGATTGCTTGGCATTCAAAAATCTTTGATTAATAGGATATACAATAACTGAAATTGTAAGTTGAGCGTGAAAGTCATAATTGATGGTAAACCACTCGCTCTTGTTCCAGTTTGGGCTGCAGCGTATTGGGGTTTCAACACGTCTGTCAACATCACCGTCACCTAAATCAAATACTAAAAATACAAATATATAAATAAAAAGTACTAAACAAATGGCTCTGGCGTTGTCAAATTTTCAAATTATATTTTAGTAATTTGTTGATTCAATATATTTGTTTCACCATCTGTATTTAGGTTGGTTTTACATTCAAATATATTTTCGTCGGGAAACGTGTGAACAATTGCGAGATCTCTGATTGTAATTTGAAGCTTGCATTTTAATCCCAGAAGATGAAACACAGTTTTAAGTTTGTCAAAAATGTTGACACGTTCAAGACTTGTGATTTGAACAAAATCCGCGTTAGGCTCTGATCCCATACTTATAGCAAGGTCAATTTCGCTTCGTAAAAAAAACAAGCCTCTCATTTATTGTGTTTTTACTTGGTTTAATTCATTCTGATATTGCGTTAATCGATCAATGTAAGCTTGTAAAACTGTACCTGTTAAGTTGATCTGGTTGAGGAGGTGTGATTCCAAAATCTTGTTCAGTGATTAAACGTCTGATATGGTCCACATCATCTTGATTCAATGGAGAAACGAAAGGAGCAATCGATGCCATAATTGGATTTGCTGAATCGTCATTAGCTCCAGTGTCCTCTTCAATTTGTTTTATGTTGGAAAGACTGAATTTAATTGCACAAACTCGCAGTACTTGTGTTTCCTGAATTTGGACAACGTTTTTTGGGAACGTAAACGGTGCGTTTTGAATAAGATTGAATTTCATCATCTTGACAATGAGTAAAGCTCTTGAACGATGCTAGTAATCAACTTGTTTCACATTCACTTAACAAGATGAAAAATGTGTAGAGACAACCACGTAAGAACAAAAGTCTTGAACGGAATCTTTCTAAATTTCCAGCTGTTGTAGTGCAATGGTCATGTAAATGTAATACACAGACTTGGTATTTCAAAAGGAAGATGATGACCGTATACTTAGCTATCTGAGTAGTATTATTGTTGATCACTGTAAACTTTTACGAACACGGTAAATATATGAAATAAAAGCACCTTCCTGAGTAAACAATGGCCGTATTTTTATCGTTAATGCTAAAATGTTCTCAACTATAAAGAAGAAAAGTTTACTTAACTACCACTGGAAAGCTGTCGTATTTTGTAGACGCAAAAAGTGGAGTTAGGCTCGGGAGGATTGCTACTATTAGATTTTTTCTCTTACTTTCTCTAGCAACATCATGGTTGTATTATGAATATTTTGAGACAAGCCAAAAGCCTTGATGGTATATTAAAATTTCTTTTACTCTACAGCTGACTTGGAGTATTCGGGATGCATTGTTTTAGGTTTAGTTTGTTTCTTTTTTAAATAGCCATCTAATAACGTATACGTTTACGTCACAGAGCAGAACATTGCTGGACGATGTGCTGCCAGAGCTTAGTGAGCAGTCAATAAAGATTTACTACTTACTACTTAGTAATAATAATTGAAACATTTATTTTCGACAAAAGTGCTTTCAAATGGTTTAGAAGATCGAGTTAGACATAGCATTTAGTCATAAAGGTAATGGTTTAGATAAAATGTCTTCACAAAACTAAGATTTTTTTGTGCACAAAATGACATTTTTACACGCGAAATGCATTTCAGCCATAGGAAATGTTTTTTGGGAAACTATATCAATAGATTATCATACAACTTTTCATAATTATACCCAACCAGTTTTTGCATGCTTTTATCTATAATAAATGACATTTTCATATGCAAAATGCATCATCTCCCAAGGACAGAATTTCAACACAAACAATTTTTTTTCTTTTGCAACACGTTTATTTCAGAACTTTTTATGAATTGAAAATACAATAAAAAACTGCAAGTAAAATTAAAATTAGTATGTCTCTGTTACATATCAGCAAGACATTGAGCAAATTGGGTTATCGCTTCCATGTCACTTTTAAATAATTTGGAGTAGTCTGGCAAACTTTCAAGTTCTGGAAACTTTCTG
>JAANSP010000852.1:4973-18128 GCA_036850745.1 Homidia socia
TCACTATTATCAGTAGAAATGGCTGATGGTGTTGGTCATGCATTAGTAAAAATCCCGAAAGATGAATTATGAGTTGTATAGCAGTACTTTGCGCTACTGTATAGGTATGTGTAGTAGTAGAAAGCTAGTTGTTGAGCTAAAAAGTAAGCAAAAGAAGTTGAGAAAAGTAAAAAGAATTCTTTTTCGTTGAGAAAGGAGAAAACTTGTTTCTTTATTTCTTTCTTTACTTTTTCTGCTGGCTGATACATTCATAAATAATAAGAAATGTGGTGCTACAAGGAAATTTCCCTTAAGGGTGAGTGTCACGACATAATACATTGGGTTGGGTTACCACCACTTTTCTGCCTTTTGTTTACGTAATAGTACAAGCCACAACAACAAACACAAGAAGTGTGTACTTTTGCATTATAAGAATAAAAATCATTTCGCCTTTTTCACTGAACTTTCTTTACACGGATCGCATGGAGAAATGTGAACGAAGAGAAAATTTATGAGACAGTAGCTATCAGATTATTTATGATAGATTAATGGCTTTCAGAATAGGAGAAAAAAACGAACTTTACCAAACTTATTTTCTCTGTGTGCTGCTATGTATATTTTGTTTTCTTTTTTAGCAGCTAAAAGCACAACAATCTGAAAATGTAGACATGCATGCCACACGGAAAGGAAGAAGGATTTAAATCCCTGGTGTACTCATAATGATAAGTTGAAAAACTGCGCAGCTCAAGTAATCACGTTATATTTAAGTCACTGTTTTAGTGGTAAACACGTAACGATAAAGGTGCATACATGCCACCACCAACCCAGTACATACTTTGAAAAACTTATTTGCGGACGTCTTGAAATCCTAAGCTAAGCTAAATTAAGATGTCTTTCAAAGAGATGACATGCTAATCATCATGATTCATTATATTAACAATACATCGAAGAGGCGCACTGGAACAAAAACAATAATGCAGCGGAGCAGAGGGAATGAAACCTTGCACAATTTTTTCTCACCCGTTTAGTTTGTGTACGTTCTTCATCTCCATCCTTATCTAAAACGATTCCGAGATAGATAATCTTTTTACATACATTATGTGCCAGTCACAGTCATCACGAAACGCGAGGCATGGCTGGAATATTTAAGCATGAGAAAAAATTGTGCTGAAACAAGAAGAGTCATCACTTTAATGACTCAAATTAGACGCAATGACGGAAAGTAAAATAGATGTGAGAATTTTCAAACCAAATTGGCGTGCATCTGTACATACAAAGACAAAAGTATTTTGGAGTACAGTAGTGGCATCTCATCGATGCTGCCCTTTTCCTAGTTAAGAGGAAGCAGCTATATGGATATATATAAGAAACTATAATAACGCATCCAAATAATAATATTATTATTATTATTTTTGTATGTGTCCCTTTGAGCATGTTTTCTTGCAAAGGAGTTGTAAATACAAGCACAAGCTGTTCTTTTTATTATCAGTCATTACATCTTCTTTTATCATAAAAAACAAGCATCCCGTTCCAGTAACAAGAAGACTTGAACGTGAGTATTATAATCACACAAAGGGTGCTGGGCGACAGGTAAAAAGAAAAAGTATCTAGAGAGAGATGCTTCACGACGCGGTTTATATTCGACCATTCAACACATCCGCAAAGCATTTGCATTATAATCGCTGCTTTTGTGTGTGCTTTTTATATGAATGGATATACGCCCTTTTATCATCCTGCTACCTGGATGATTAGTATGCGTCACAACAACTGCAACTCATTCCTCATATTACCTTGCATTTTGCCATCTATGTACGTATGGAAAAGTTGTAATATTTATTATTGTACTTACTATGCATGGATTATGTCTTCCCTGTTCAATTCATTCATTCATTGTGCAGTCATAATAAAAAAGCTTGATGATTTACGATACATGCTACAGGTTTATGATAGGTAGGTTTATGAATGTGTATAAACACGCAAAATTCTTTGGAATACATATGCTGATAGGAAGTTGTAATATTTATTATTGTACTTACTATGCATGGATTATGTCTTCCCTGTTCAATTCATTCATTCATTGTGCAGTCATAATAAAAAAAGCTTGATGATTTACGATACATGCTACAGGTTTATGATAGGTAGGTATATACATGTGTATAAACACGCAAAATTCTTTGGAATACATATGCTGATAGGATGAAAATGAATGATGAATTTGCAGCTAGATGAAAACAGAATTTTTGCAAAGCTGAAGTTTTTAGCGGCTTGTGTTATTATTATGTACTCCCCAAAATTTACATGAACATAAACAAGAAGCTGTACATTGTACATGCGCATCTAGAATAAATTAAAAAGGGCAAGAATGCTTACAAAACCTGGCAAACTTTGTTGTTATGGGTGCGCAATGATGACTCGGTGGCAAATCCCTTTCCGCAAATGTTGCAGTGAAATGGACGATTTTTGGAGCGCTCCAACTGTGCGTCATGATTGCGCAAGTGTTGTTGCAGGTTTGATAGTTGAATGAAAGCACGGCCACATTCCGGTAGGTGACATTTGTACGGTCTCTCACCTGAAATTTTGAAAAAAATATTTGCATGTTATTAATAATAACTAAATAAATAAACGGAAAATGTATATATTGTAATGTATTTTCTCAACATTTCAAAAGAGTTTTTCTAACGGTGAATTTTGAACAAGAAAAGATTCTCATGTGTATTTACAGCAGTAAACTGTAAATAAATGATTGTTTCTTTTAGGCTGTTATAAAGCAGATAAGAGATAAATTGTTGTCTTTTACGAAATTTTTATTAATGTGTTAATTTATGCACATATTAAATAGCAAACAAAAAGATCATCTTGATTTCCGGCTATTGATGAATACAGAATGAGATGCAAATGAGAAAATGAAAGAATCGCCGGCTTTTATTTTTTTCAAGTCTCTCACACTTTTCTTACTTTTGTACTGTCTCTTTATTTCCAACGGAAAAGACTGGAGATGGATAAATCCACTTACATTCTTCATCTTTCTCATATAAAGTTAAATGAAATGCGATATTAAAAGTCCATAATATACATGAACACAAAATGTACAAAAGTATTCACTCTGTGTACGTAGACTTATCTGTGAGAGATAAAATAAAAGATACAAGACGAAATCCAAGTCCACAAAAGAAATTTGATGATAATAATGAGTAGAGTGAAATGCCCTGTGGAATACATAAATAGCCATTTTTCTGATCTCATGAGATATTTGCATATCAAATTAATGGAAGGTGCACTTATGAAGCACATACACAGGCAAAATGTGTGTGTACACACATACCCGGAAAAAGACTGTTGCATCATCATCATCATCATAAATACAAAACAAAAGGGTCCTTTGCATATAATATAAAGGGATGAGAATGAAAATTTCTCCCCCTTCTTCCTTCATCAGCTTGTCCGGCCTAATCTGAATGCTCAAGTAGGTAAATATCAAGCATAGAGAAGGCTATCATATAATAATAATATTCTGTGTAAGACACGTAGCAGTATTCATACTTTTAAACTGAAAACTTAAACTCCTTCACTTTATCTGCATACTGTGAATATTTACATACATGTATTGTCCTTGCATGGGAAAAAATTTCCGGGTACAATTTACTTTTTTCATTTATTTTTATTTACTCACCATAATCTTCATCATCATCATCATCCAACACAAATACATAACGATGCAGTGAAAAATTGAGAAAGATTGTAAAGGTGTACACATTTAATATTCTATCTTCCTATATGATATTGCACCTTTGATTTTTAAACGATGATGATGATGATGACGATGATGTATTCCACATTGCAACAGGATACCCACACATGAGACGACGACACCATTAGCATAATATATGAAGATACCATTAGTGTGGTGAATGAGTAAGCGGATAAATAAGACGCCTGTAGGGCTATCCCCTATTTATCATATGCAAATCAAGCCGTGTTGAGACAAAAGGGCTCCTTTTCAGCTCTGGTCTTGAATCGGATGAGACTTGCATAAATTATAAAAATGGAATCATGATCCATTCACTCTCCCTTTCATGTACTTATACTTTTACTTACGTACGTGTACAAACTCTCTGGTTTCGTGTATCACAAGCACGGAAATTTCATACAGAATCGTTTTCACTATTGCCTTCTTGTTGTAATATTATGCTTGTCTTATCGAACATATATATACATAGGTATTTCTTCTCCTCTCTGCTCAGTGTAATATATATCATGATGTTTGAGCTTTTTGATATATCATCGTCAAATGAATGGGTGAAAAAGTGTGCATTTACCTATGTAATTGTGAGTAGAATCACATTAAGGAAAAAACAAGGATTTCGCATGCTTTCCTGATTTTCCAAAGAATCCATTTAATGGATTATATTTACATGTTGTGTGTAAAAGACAGTGGGAGAGAGAGAGTGAGAAGAGAGAAAGAGAAGACAAAGAAGAATGAGAAAGTCTTTCTGCTGATACTTTTGCGTTACTCACTCACAATCAGAGAAAAAGAAGCTTAGAAAAAGGGTTAAGTAAAAAGAACTTTAATTTTGCTTGAAGCTAATCCAAATGTATTGTGGTTGTTTTTCCACATGACATGAGTATACGCATTTCAGCTTAAGATATACAGAGAGAAAGAAAATATAAATATCTCTGCTGATGATGAGTACGTATCATATTCGTAATGAATCTGAAGTAAGCATTTTAGCTGAAACAACATCATTTTTCATTTCGGACTTTGACAGAAGTGAGGAGCAAAAGAGCGGCACAACTCACAGCGTGAGAAGTATATACATACAGTTTGTGCTACTTGATGACTGAAAATAAATGCAAAAGAGAAACCCAATATAATTTTGTAATGTAGTTTACACAGAGCTTTTTCTCTTGCATGATCCCTACAAGGATTCATGATGATCATCTTCATCGACATGACCGGAAATGGAAAGCGAAACGTAAATTTGTCTGCTGCTTTTTAGGATTTTCCTGCCGAAAATACAGCCCCATGAAATACCTATCTGTGTGTACATAAAAGGATGAAGAAGCAGCGGATGCGTGTTGTTTTCTACTACAACAACAGTCATCAATTTTGCTGTTTTGTAATCAACGGTTTTCTACAAAGAGAGAAACTTGCAATTATTTATCATGATATAATATTCATGCTATATATATTTGGATGATAAAGACTCGCCGGTCGACAGTAAAAATAATAATATTACAGTTAATTTCATTTTTACAAGATTTTATGAGACTGCGCGGAATCTTCATTCAAAGGCAAGAAATTAAACCCCGCAGCTAAAGCTCCTCACATGCCGAATAGATAACAACTGTAGAAAAGAGTAGAGAGAAAAGACATTGCTAATTACTAGAAAAATATAAAGCTATCATTCTGATAGTGATATCTAATAATAAAATAAGAAGAAAAAAGTTAATATCTCATTCAACCGGATTCCGGTTACACAGCGTGTCCACAGCATATCAATCATTTTTCTGTCAGCTGAATTAAACCTGGGCTCCTTTTACACTGCTGTGCTAACAAGCAGCAAACAAATTGCTTTTTGTACTTTCATTCACTCGCTGAAGCTGCTTGTGTTGCTAGCCGCACACATACACACTGTTTTTCAAACGTGTTGCCGATTCTCCTTTGCTTAATTTTCGAGTGTAATGAGAAAATTTCCAGTTGAGCATTTTCACATCAACTGCGAAATTCACAGAAATAATCATAGGTATTAGCCCATTAAGCATTGCCCCAACAGTGCCCATTCTATGTAATTGTTAATAAAACATACTTTTCTACAAAAATTATCTAAATGCTTCAATCAGATCAATGCTAGTGTGCAATTTAAAAAAGAAGAAAAATAAACAAGTTAGCATTTTATTTGTGTACGCCTGTAATTTTACTTTACTGTATATGCTACTACTGTAGTAGTACTATTTGTCTCAGTTCTTTTTTATTCGCTCATTTATTTTTTGTTAGGGAAGTTAATAGGAGAATGTTAGTGAAATTGTTGCCACCAACTGAGTTCAAAATTAAGCATTTTTAGTACACACAGGAAAACATCAAGTTTGTCAAGAAGATGCACTGTTTTATATATTTGTACTTGACAGACTGCTTAATTACTCTTCCATCACCCTTCCTAAATAAAAGAGAATTGCACGGAAAAACTCCTACTCGAGTTTAAAAAAGAAATAAGTAGGAAAAAATTGAATCAGAAACAACTTTACTTCCTAAATCTGGCTATCTAAATTCCAGGATCCTCCGTTTATTTTTTGTGGAATGAAAGCATGATGATTTGTATTTTTTATTATCTTTTCCGAATTACACATGCAAATCATCTTTCAACGGGATAATTTTTAAAATTTTCTCACACAAAGTATGTGTACTGTTTCAAGTTACATCTTGCAGAGAAGAAGAAAAAGATGATGATGGAGAATGTTTTATTTAACTGAACAATTCTTCATTCATTCATCCATCTTGCCAGATAATGATTAAAACTCAACGAGGCATTAGATTACACATTAAAAGTGAAGAGATGAATGGAAAATATGATGTAATATGCAAAGTATTCATCAACAACAATAGGCATGTATGAATCGGTATATATCCGTCGTCGTGCATATGAAAGCTGATTATATCGTGGTGAAGCCTACGGCTGGTGAATACATAAGTAAAGAGACAGACGCAAACAAGGAAGTGGTACAACGGGACTGTGTACTACAGTACCATGTCAGTAGTGGATTCTGGAGAAACAAAAAAACGCTGATGAATAATATGCTTATGTGACGGTGTCTTGGTCAGGAAGAGATACTCAGAGTGTGAGGTTTGTCAACCAAACATGTGTAACTGCACACAGAGATACACAACATAACTCGTGAACATACAAGGAGGATGGATGGAGAGTATGGAGAGGTGCAGTAGGGTAACTTTTTCTTTTGCCAGCAAAGTTTTTGCTTAACCCTTTCTTTTCCCCAACAAACCCAACACACTGACGTTTCCTTTGTCTGTTGCGTTGCACAAATACAAAGAAGCTGTTTCAAGATTAGTAAACATGAATAAAGCCAGACAGTTTATCTTTGCATCGATGATACAAAGACATTATCATAATATATCTTAACCTGTAAAATGTTTATAAATATTCAATGTGTATAAATTCCATCATTCAACCATGTATGTACATCAGAGATCGTCACCATCAGCAAAATCCATCAGTCAAAACATTAAGTGTTTGATGTGGTATTGTATAGGTATTGCTTTTTATCACTAATGTAGTTATCTTAATAACCTTACACATTCACTTTCTACTTCCGCATTGGTAAGGATTTGCATTTACAAAATTTTATTCACATGAATACATTATGTTTTTTTCGCAGTTTGTAACCATTTTTTGTTGTATTTTCTACCATTATTGCTACAAACAGCACGTTAAAATCACATTGCTATCCAGTACCCAAATCTAATACAATGTAGTATTTAATGATTAATAATGATATGCTCATTATTACATTACCTCTGTCACTATTTCCTGGTCAATACTGAAAAGTCGGAAAACCTATATTTTTTTAGAATTAAACTACAATACCACACACAATATTCCAAAATTAGATTTATTTTCCCCCGCAATTATTACCAATCAAATAAACAGAATAAAATAATTTCTCTGAGCTGGTATTGTCACAAAACTGTAATTTGGTAATGCAAAAAAACGAAAAAATACTGAAATACAACGTGTGGCAGTTGGTATTACAAAACTCTAGAGAGAAGGGGAAATTGATGAATGAAAATCATGCATAATATATTGAAAAGTGTACGTTTAAACTTTTCCATTTATACACGTATAGTAAACAACCGTTTTTCCGTAGTTTTTAATATATAACGTCAAGCGTCTGTGGCATCAATCCCATACGGTCTGCGTAGTAGCAAGTAAACTAATTTTTGATAAAGCTATTTTTCCTTCACCACCACGTACACATGCAGCAGCATCATCATCATCATTATGAATGAATTTAAATAGATATTATTTACCAAACGTCCGCAATATTCAATTCAATTGTATCCATCACATGGTGTTCTTCTTTTTCTTCATTTTATAAAAATACAGATTTTTTTTCTTTTTACCCCTTCTTTTTCATTTCCCTACCCTGTGCATCCTCCTGAAAGCACAAGCTATTCCATTCTAAGCCGTCCGCGTTCTCAATCGAGGAACACATATTGCGTATTGGATTGCATGCTTTTCAGCAGCGGACGGCGACGGGGTGAAGTGTAATATGCGACAGCATTCTAATATGGGATGTGGAAGTAATAAGTAATTGTAATAGAAATAAATTACAGCAGCCGTTCCCTGTTGCAGGAGACTGATGATGATGAGCATAATAAAATAAGAGGACGACTACGGTGAGGAGTCTACGTGGTGGACGATGGTGATTCTGCTGCTTGTGTAGTACGTATATAAATATAGCTTAAAAATAATAGTAAAACATTCAAAGATACATATATTTTCTATGCTGAGTGAGCAGATAATAGAGAGAGAGAGAGCCAGAGCCAGAACAACTTGTTTTATTCACATCGCTGCTTGTCATCTGTGTACCGTCCAGTAAGCAGACAGTTCAAACGTGCCATGCCGTCCAAGTTCTAGTAATATCATAATGTATCAAACTTCTCCCGAGAGCATGATGATGATGATGGCAAGTTTATAATGGGACTCTGGCCAACTGTATATTTTTATAATATACAATAATTTTTACGGTAGCTTATTCGTTATTTATATACAAAATGCATAAATAGATAGGCAGACATGTATAATAAATGTGTGTTTGAAAGGAGAAAATGACCATGATGAAAACAACTACATACGACGACTACTACTCCTTCCTATATAAAAAATGAATATGGGTGATTTTGTGGTTGCTTTCAAACGGATGGAACTTTTTTTAATACGCACCAACAATAACAATATGTAAACTACATGTTATAAAGTATACGTTTTCCTTTTTGGTCATCATCATCTTGGTAGAAAGTTACCGTTCTTATAATAGTTTTCCATATATGGAGCATGCAACACATTTTTTTCAATGGACAAATGGACTGTTGCTCGTTTTCTTCTATGAGAGAGAGAGAGAAAAGAGGAGTGAGAGAATGATGACTCTTCATTTTATTGATGTGTATTATAAGAGAGCGGTTTTGGACAAACAAAATGCATTAGATACACAATGTACCGTTGCTGAGTAATTACCTAATTTACGATTGAGACAGGGAGAATTTACATAAGCACAGCGTGTTCACAATATGGGCTATCAAAAAGATACCACTAGATAAGACAAAATATATGTATGCGTCAATTCATCCACCCATATCCACATTCAAAGAAAAGCTTTTTAAGAGGATGAATATGCATATAACAACAATACCTACATTAATTTTTACCTGAGCTGATCAAGAAAAAAAATTCAATTACTCACACCTGGACAGATGCTCAATACTTAATATAAAATTATTTTTAAAACAAAAAATAGAACGACAAGAGACGTTGAATGACGCCGTATTTGAGTAGGCAAGTATATAAAGAAACACATTTTTAGGTAGGTACATGCATGATTTATATTGGTGTATATTTTACTCCTTTCTAAATTAAGACAAATAATATTAATTTTAAGGGCTCTGACAAATTTATAATCCTGGGATACTTACTCGAATATCCTTGGACCGGACTTTAGCATTTTACTTTACGTATATACTAAGTTCTCCGAACAGGCTTATAGCTAATAATACTCATTGTTTCGAACCTGCATCGACGATGAAAACTCTAGTTTTTAAAAAGCATTTGTTAGTATCAGTGTCACAGAGTATCCAGACTTATTACAGTATTTATTATATGCTATAATGGGCAAAAACTGCGACAGTTTCCTTTAGCATTTTTTTCCTTCAGCTCAGAAATGAACTTTTATGCTACTTATTATGCCTCCTAGAAAGTAAGAAAAAATATTCTGCTCTGGGGTTAAAAAGCGAGAAGCACGAAAAATGAAAAATCCTTTCCCAGCGAGCGAGCCAAAAAAGCATTTTCCTTATTATCTGTCACATATATAACCGGCTTGTGAGTGTGTGCTTTTTCAAGAATATGCAGAGAAAAGTCATTTTTTTCTCTCTCTAGAAAATACCCTTCTAGAACACAAGTACACTCGTTCCGATATATTTTTCTGTACAATAATATTAATAAAGGATAGCAAACTTATATAATTTTATCTTGCTTGATCGTTGAGCAGAGAAAAAGTGGCTGAATATACGAAAAAAGGAAAGTGGGGGAAAGGGGAGAAGTCATGGCACATCTGAATCATTATCACCAGACTTTGCAATTACTCATTTCTCTGGAAATGCAAAAGGACTAAGGAAAAAGAAGCCATTCGTCAAGATCAACTTTTGACTTTTTTGGTTGGAAGGTTTTTCTTACTGCGCTCCTCTACTCATTTTTATGCTCGTTCGTGCAACCTTTGTGACCTGATAGTAAACTTAACTTGTGAGAAAACAACCAGGTCCTACCTTTTTGTGTACATAGTACACAAAATGCCGCAATAGTTAGTATCAGGCATTTTCTTTATGAACAAGAAAGAAGGACGTATAAAAATTAAACATTTTTTCATAGCGGGTAAAAGTGCCAACCCGTCAACTTTTTTTTAGGAATCTGGGAACTACAACAAACTATACCACACGTTGCGGTTACAATTTTCCCCTTCAACCAGTTATGTTGTGAGTATACCAAACCAAGTAGACTATCACGAACCAACCACCATAGCTCAAATCTATTTCAAGTTTAGCTGAATTTGAAGAGTTCCATATTATTGATACATTTGCTACACCTGCTCTCAGCAGAACACAAAGAAGTGCATAATATGCATATACCACCTAATTTTATTTTCCTTGTGTGATTTTTAATTATATCTCAACATACAGTCATACATAAAATGTGAATAAATGGAGTAAGAAAATGTTATTCTACCTCTTTTTTCAGAGTAATTTTTACTGTTTTTGCAAAGTATTTCTGACTCGACTAGTGTAGTTGTTATCAAGAAAGGCAAGCAACTTCCTTATTATCCCAGTGGGAATTGAGATACTAAACACTCTTGAACATGCTTGCTTTCACTCCTTCTGGCGCTTCGTGCTCAGTTCATAAAAGGCACAACTATTTTCACCTCTTGAGAATATCCCGTTCTTGTACAACACGCTACTCCCATACTCCCGTCATTCTGTTTCAACTACAAGAAATGTGGCACATTTTTTCCTTCATTCAAAAATATATATTGTTTATTGTTATTTTGAAATTTTACGGCATTGACGTATAAAACAGTACTGAGAAAATTACGCACAGGTTATTACATAAAAGTATCAAAATATTCTTTTTGACGATCAACTTTTATCGGCAAAATTTCAGATCATCTTAAGAAGTCAGTATCAAGCTCTCATGCAAACAGTAATCATTTTGAAGACAATTTTTTAATCCCATACAGCTTGATCACAAAGAATTTCATAACAATTTTAAAACAACCTGCTTTTTACTTTATCCCGTGATGAAATAGCATTTTATGCTGTAAGAAAAGCATGAAACTCAGTAAAAAAAAGTGTAGTCATCCAGTTTATGAATGTGCACACAATGATTGCGCAACCTATAAATGCATGGCATCATCATATAACGTGCTACTTTTTTCTACTTTTTTCCGCATTTCACTAATATCATTCATGATGATGATGGGATGAGATTCACTTTTGCTGTTGTTTGTTATCTGTCTGTGTGTTTTTTCTGCGTCTTTTTACGACAACAGACTTAAGCATTATACAGTAAATAAAGGAAGATGTCAACTTTTCTCATCTTCTCGCACATCTTTCCCCTCTTTTTTCTACTTCTTTCCACTCAACTCCTCACTCTTCCTTACTTAATTAATTTTTTCTAATAAACCCTGCTTGCTCCAAGATTTAAAAAAAAGAAACAACCTTATTTCGGAATACGCTTCTTCTCAAGTAAACTATATACCTAGTTTTTGTTTGTCTTTCGCCGTAACTCAACATAATAACATAAAGGTACTGCTCATTATGATGTGAACAAGTTGTGCTTTTATGTACAAGCGTGCATTTTTGCGCCACGATTTCATTATATCGCCGAGCTGGATTTTTTCATCCATTTAAACTCCATCATTACACTCGAATATCCACGCAATCATCATTCCATTATGGACTCCTTAGCTGAAATCTTGACGGAAAATATTAATAAAATGAAAGAATTTTTTCTCCGTGAATGAATATTTTGGAACGGGAACGGGAAAGTAGGCAATGCAAAAAATTTCCTATTTGGAGACCCCACCATCATCATCAAAACATTCCACCCTCTCTTCTCATCACGCTGCTGACTGATAAAAAGGGAAAAATTGGATCTGCTTTTGGACTGTGCATTTTATTTATTATTAAAAATCAAAGACCCACTTTCAGTTTGACATTCCATCACAAATCAATCTGATAACAATTCCCAAGGATTTTTCCCTAAAAAAACTTGGTCGCATGTACGATGCAAGATTGACAATATTAAAAAAGCGCTAGTCACTTTTCGCATTTTAAGCAGTTTATAATTCATCATTGCACATATTTTCACTAAGCTGAAAGTAACTTTTAGATAAAAAAGGCAACTGCGATGATAATAATAATAATACTTGTCTGACCAAAGTGATTCTATATCTCACATTGTATGAAAATGAATGGCAGAAAACTGACCACTTAGATGATAAGAATGAAAATACACAAGAATCAAAATAACTTTTCAATTTAAACTGACGCAAGCATTTATATAATCAACAGAAAAAGAAAATGATTTAGCAATGGCTTTTTCCACAGAGCAACTCTGTCAAATAATAACAAGTAGACAGAGAATCTGTGCACCCTGTCATCCTCCTACCTCGTAAAACTCTGTTAATGAATGGTCATTAGAGAATAAGACGTAAATGGAAACCTGTCGGATTTAATGAATTTAAAAATAAAAAAAATTATTTATTGTGTATGCAAGTCACATTCGCATAGCACAAAACAAGAATATCAAGAAAGAGTCACCACAAACCAAAAAAGTGGTGAGAGAAAGAAGGAGAAGAGGGTAAAACCGAAGGAGTATAGTGTGGTGAATTTTGTAT
>JAANSP010000853.1:0-18123 GCA_036850745.1 Homidia socia
TTTTGACATATAAGGAAACGATGTAGTTCCATTTCACTTTAGTTTCCATCCTGGAACCTGAGTAGACACAACCACAGATAAAATTCTTCTCTTGAAAAACATTGCCAGGTGGCTGCTGCTGAGGTACAAGAGGTGTTTTGTTGGATGGCGATTTGTATAAACACTTCCATAATAGCAAACAAGAACAAGTAGTTGGTTTCTATATTTTTCAGCTACGGCGTGTTTTGTATAAAGTACGTCGGTACACAACAAAATCTTACGACGACCGTGAAGGAGGTTTACTTTGTATTAGAAGCAATAACAAATTTGGTATAAAAAACTGTCGATATTTTAGAATCAGTCTTGTACCTAAAATTTGTGAAATAATTTGCAACTCGGAATATTTTACAACAATCCACATTTCAAAGTTTTCTCAAAGCAACACGAAATTTTCAGGTAGGTTAATGAAAACATTTTTGAATTTTTTAATGTTTTACTTGGGGAACCGTGTAGTTATTTTTTTATTAATGCAGTGGCTGCGTGTTTATACCTAGTGTAAATAATACTCAAACAATCTTTTATACTGTTCACTAGAGCCAATTCTGCAAGTTTTGGCATTGAAAGCACAAGCAGTTGGCTGTGGTTTTTCATTTTACATCGATTTAACACAACCATTAAGTTCAGTACAGGATTACCATAAGCAGCCCGGTGGAGACCGACATGGTCATGTCTGTTCATCAAGCAGCGTAAAACATTTGAGTTGAGACTGGCTAATAATAATAAGCAAATCATCAGGCATTTGGTTTGTTAGCAATAGGCATGATCATAAAACTGCTATCATCATCAACTTTATAATCATTCATCAAGATCATTTTTGAGGCTAGACGATAAACATGAGATTACAGATTTCCTAATTTTCACAACTCAAGAAAGAAAAAGTGAAAATCCGATCGCATTTCTTGTTGTGTACGTAACGAGTCGCCTATTTTGAGGCTATACGATAAACATGAGATTACAGATTTCCTAATTTTCACAACTCAAGAAAGAAAAAGTGAAAATCCGATCGCATTTCTTGTTGTGTACGTAACGAGTCGCCTATTGGTTACAAAGACTGCTTTTGATATGCTTAATTCTTTGTATGTTTGTTTATACCTTGCAAGTGACGCACCCACAAAGTGACAGGCATCTGTTGCATGTTACCGTCATTTCAATTGACGAAAAAGTAGGAGAAAAGTCAATTGGTTACCATATCATTAGAATCATCGTCTTGAATATACTTTTACTCTTGTAAGCCGAAATCAGCCAGTTTATACTATTAACAAGGATGTGTTAGATGTCTCTAAAATAAAGTCTCATAATAATGTTTGATGTTTCCATGTTTCCAATTCTAAGGCCAAAAATTCATAACATGCATATCTACTTATTTTTTATTATGATTTGGCGAGGCCACACCATCTTCTCCATTTCATGTTCATAATAATTGTACTTCTACCCTTTCCTTCTTAAGTGTCAAGGTTAAGAAACTGTATATTCTGCTTTGTTGCAAAAAGCGGAAAGTAGCAACATAATTTCCATCATTTGTTTTGTATTTATACTGGCCTTGGCAGTGGAAAAAAACATGTAGAAAAAGAGACATTGAAAGCTCATGTTGTCCACCAGAGTTTAAATCCATGAGAGTTTCATCTACGAAAAGTTTGGAGTTCCTGAGTATGTCGATATCCCAGCTTGTATACTTTATTATATTAAATATTTGTATTTGCTATGCATTCTCTACCTATTATTAATATATATATATTTTGCGTTCTGGTCGATTCTACGTTTTAGGCGCTTACGAAAAAAGAAAGAAAGCAAAGAGAACGCGAAGGAGAGATTACCTGTGAAGACCACCAAACGAATACTTTTTTTACAGAGTTCAAGAAGATTTTCAGCTAGACGGTACCAGGATTGAGATGGCTATTATTCAGGATTGTTGCGGTTGGCCGCTCAGAAATGGATGCTACGCCAGTGCAACGTTTTCGTTGGTACGTGTACAAATGTTTATCATTATCTTTTTTTGCTTGTACATAAATAGTGTCTGTATTAACCATGCATTTAGGTATATATGTACATACATACAAAAATTGCTTATTTTAAAAGTCCAAGTTTGGAAGTGCTTCTAAAAGCGTAAAGAAATAAGATGCAGAATACACTTATTCTTTTGCGCTTTTATAACTAATTTAAATAATTTCAAACACAAATTCAAGGGAACACAAGTTGTTCGTTGCCCTTAAAGGTTACGAAATACTACTAGGAACATATACCATTAAACTTATAAAATAGTTGGGAGGAAATGAGATGTTCTGATTGGGGCGATATGTGACATAACACATTACTCACAAAGCATGTCGACTGACTAGTGGAAAATTGTTTCCGGTGGAAAGTTTTCGTTTGTACTGTATTATGTGCAATAAACCTGTTTCAATTTCCCAAACATTTAATGATGTTTTGCCAAAAAGGTTGGAACTTAAATTCGAGTTTGCCTGTCGATCTGTTCCAATTGTTTTGCTTCTTTAGATACGCTATTTTGTATTTTATTTTGTTAAATAATAAAATGATTAGGCTCATACACACTTGGGATTTAAAATTTTGCGCTGCACTATATTTTATTTTAAGCTTACTATTTCCGCAAACCGTAAAAAAGAGAAGGCTATTTTTTCGTGTAATGTTTACTACTTTCCTCTTCTGGCTTAATTGCAATCAACAAAAAATGCAAATGTCGAGAATTCGCATTAATGTTGCATACTTAATGTACGAATAGGTATTCATTTGAAAGAAATCTTCCGTTTAGTTCATTAATGGGGCGTATACTGATACACTAAGACTGAGCAAGATGATTTTAAACCTTAATCTTTGTAGAGAAAGTTAAATCAAGTTAGAGAAGTAAGGAAATATTTTCTCATTTTCCTTTTACACTGAGAACTTATAGAGCTCAAAGCTCAATATGAGCCTATACAATGATTTAAGAAAATGCTAACAATAGAGACATCTTAACAATGCATCTTTATTGCGAAACAGGATAAAACCGATTTGGATTTTTTTTTTGCTTTTGATGGTTCCTTCAGTTGTGCATCAACGTTTGCTGCGTTGTTCAAATAGCAGGGGCAATGTGCTAATAAATTAGTTCGTAAGGTTGGAGCTCAGTATAAAGGCTTATTCTTTCATCATGTGTATTTGAATGAAGAAATTTGATAGCTCATCATCACGTTTCATACAAAATATGAAGCATTAGCATTGAACCTTTATAATTTTTTACTAACAACAGCCAGAAATTTAGCAACGTATGTTTTTTTCAACGCTAGTCTTGAAACTTTTCATTATGAATATATCCTTAATCGTAAGTGACAGTATTTGGCATCATTAACTTCATTCAATGTAACTTGATTAATGTTTTATTCGAGCGTAGGGCTCTAAAATAAAACGACATTAATCCGTACGGCAAATTTGTCTGTCAGTACACAATATTCTGATGATGAGTCTACTTACTAAGCTGAAATCAGCCTTGACTGAACGTCCTTCCCAATATAACTTTACTTTTCTTTTAGAATCTAAAATTTAGATGAATTGTACATTTAACTCGACTGAGAGCCATAAAATGTAACCATGAAAATCAAAATGCCTCCATGAGTTTACACTCCTGTAAGCAACGTTATTATGCGGCTTTCCCCGTCATTCCTGATATAGTACAGTTGTGCAGAATCGAGTCGTTTTTGAAACTACGTCAGTCTACTTTATCTATTTTCCCGGATAATAACATCGGCTGCCATATAACCAAAGCCCAAATATGAATTTCGCCATGTATTTTACCCATGAAGAAGAATTGTAAATGTATTTATGTATAGTTTTGTGTCCTTAGAATATTGGAAACTTGTGAAAAAATGTCGACAAAAATGTACAAAAGTATATGTTCTGTGAACAATATTTTAGATTTTCAGTACTGTGAAGTCAGTGTAGGTAAATGGATATAATACCTGACTTTCAAGGCTGTGAGCGTACCTGTATTGAAGAAAACTAATATCTGAAAACTAACAAAAACACGAATACAAATACTTTCAAGCTTATAATATAATGGCAGTAACCAAATCTTTCATTGTCGTTAACTATTTTCCCAGAAATGAAAAAGTTACGACAAGGTTGTTTTGCTTTTAAACAAATAAAAATACGTATTATTAGACGGCAATACGTGAACGTTTAACCTGTTGTGCTTCATATACAAACGCACTTTATATTACCTCGGGTAAAGATAGTTAAAACTTGTTGAATTTTAAAAGAGCTGACTCGTAACATTTTATTCTTGCTGTGAGAACACAGTCGCTCAAGTTACATAAAAAGACGTTGTTTACATCACAAAACTTTATGAAATTAATATTGTCAAACTTCATCATGTAAACTGAGAGCTAACTGATCAAATAAAACTGCTCCCTTCTTTCTCTAAAATCTGCCATTGTTCGGGAACCCGAGTGGCAGTAGGTATATTAATGGATGCATATATGTATTAGGTACTATCGGAAATTCATAATATGTCGTAGTATCTTTTGCTTAAATTTGTAACATGCTAATTACCGAAAATCGTTGCTTTCTCGGAACATTAGCAGGACATGTTTTAATCTGTAGGCTTTGTTTAGTTGTCATGCAACGCTCTGAAGCCTCTTATTTACCCCTTCACTGGGATGATGGGAAAAATAATTTTTCAAAGTATCAAGTCACATTATTGTACAGCTGCTCCATTTAGACATCACGTAAATATGTGTTGTAACTAATTACTTACTGGAAGCTGTTGCTGCATCAAAATCGATAAAATAATGATACGAAACAGAATATTAAATTTGATACAAGTTCCCGAGCTTTAAACAGCTTTATAGACAAAACGAGTAAAATAAGTATCTCGATATCTGAAAGCGTTTTGTGTAATTTTAGTGATCATATCCTTTCATTTTGTTCATCGTCATCAAGCTTGTATTATCATCCTCCTTGTAGATGTTTATAATTGTTATATTTCACTATTTGGCATTATTCGTCACTTGAAATACTAGACTAAAAGCAAATAGAAATGTTAGGCATAGGTGTTTATATGCACGTTAATAATGCAAAACAGGTAAAATGTTTTCCATCAGTTATCGTGGCCAAAATCAGTTCATTTTACTCTGCACTTTATTGTATCCTGTCATAAATCAAAAGAGGGAAATATATTATGTAAGGTGAGGTAAAAAGGGGCAACAAAATCTGTATTCAGTTCAGCCAGCAGAAAGAGAGAGTGCAAAGAACACGCTTCATGGCCGTGCAACAGCATGTGTTACGCATAAAAATGGAGGGCTGCAACGAAAAAATAGAAAGACGTGTTCACTGTCTTGCCTTGCTTTCAGCTATGTTTTTTTGTTTTACACTTTAGCTCTGCAAACATCATCACAGAAGATAAATAACAGATATGCTGGCATGCATGTTATTTTTTATTCAAAAACTAGGTAAACTACCTATATGGCCTATTTCTGCTAATATTAGGACCATTCAAGTTAACGTTGTTCAGATTGTCATTTGTAAATAAACAGAAAAATTGTAATAGTTAGTATGACATGATAGTAATTTTTGTTCCAATTATTCAAAGAGTGTTCACAAAATAAGAGTTTGAGATTAGCATGCATGTCAAAGCTAGAAATGCAGATAGCTTGGTAACCCAACAATTGTTTGCACAAACCTGCTTCTAACTGCTCATTCGACCGACTGTCCCTTGATCTCATATGTCAACATTGTGCATATTATCAGCAAAATTCATTTGAGCACACAGTAAAATCAAATTTCAGTACAAACATGACCAAGTAAACAAAAGTTACTGGATATTTAAAAAGTGTAAATGCTTGTATAACAGTTTTATTGTTGTTGTTTTGTACCTACTTTTGTATTAAATTGTATGCAAATCAATACTTCCATTGAGTGTCCTTCCGTTGAGTTTAAAACCTGAGCGCTTTCCGGACAAACAAGATGCAGAATTGAAATTCTCGTCTGATAATACCAACAATATCATATATATGCGTTAACACCCGCTTTGAAAGGGTGTTGATGTCAATAAAGACGGAGAAATGTGATTGAATTCTATACAGTCTACCAATTATGCTCAATAATGTTTAACAGCATGTATTGCACACAAAGGGGAATCATAAAAAATGTCACGCCAGTGATGTGGCATCTACACAAATGTGCTTCTTATTCTTGTACTGTTTGTTGTCAGGTGTGCACGAGGGACATGTACACTGAGCGAAAGTAGTGGAATCCTTACTTGTCTTATAATAACTATGTACGTAACATCAAACAACTATATTCTTTGAAATTATTGATGAACAGTATTAAAGCTGAAATATTACGTTTTCACCACCTTGCACAGACATGCTTTCTTCATGCTGAAGAGCAATAATATTAGTAGTAAAAAGGTGTCGGTGTCATGTGTCAAATAAAACCCGACAATGACAATAGAATGATTTCTCCAGTTCTTTCCACCTTGCTTCCTATGATGATAACAAAGGAATACTTGTAAGTACATGCATATGTATATGTACACCGATTGTTATGGTGTTGGTTTGTCAGTATTCAAGAGGAACATTCTATTTTTACCCAGCTCACAACACAAATCAGGTAAATTCCCAGTCCCAGCCCTTTGCTTTTGTTGACAGGAATCTGTACTTGGTATTGACTACTTGAACAACAGATTTGCAGAATGTGATGTGGTGTAAGCATGCAAGTACAAACAACTTTTTGGTTAGAGGTTCAAAGGTTATGCGAACCAAACTTTTGGCTACATGCTTTTGCGACGGTGGAAGAGAAGAGTAGAAAATTTATTGCATTTAATTAAACATTGAAATTTAGTAATTATCGTTTCTGTGAAGCAATCCAGCACCATTTGCACTCCTCTTAGTACTCATCAACTCAGCTCCGCACATTGTATATTATCCCTTTCATCGTTGCTTCAAAAATAAATGGCGCATTTGCAATAGTCATAAACATGTGCTGAATACAAAATTCATGCAAGACCTGCTCAGATAGGTTGCATTGAAAATATAGAACAAGAAATGTTGCATTTGGGAATTGTTTCGGGGGAATTTCCGTCAGGTGAAATATTACTTTCATTTACGTCTTGTCATATCCTTACTTTATTTACAGAGAGAAAAATTGCTGGGCTATATTCCACTTACTCACATCATCCCATATTTGTGGACAAGCTAGCACGAAACCTTGCTACTATTCTTGGTGAATTTGCTCACTGGTGTCAGCCAATGCATGCTTTTTCAATCATTACCAGGCCATGTGCACAAAATAAACATACAATGGGAAAAGTGCAGCAGAAATCATCTAGAAACTAATTACCTGCAGATTCTATTACAATTCACGTAATGAATGTAATTTGCTGTTACTATACTACTGCTGTGCTAAATCGACAAATATTTAATGTTATTTTTGTTGTGCATCAAATAATTGGAGCAATACACTCCCTGGAAAAGTATATAATAAATGTGTAGGCGTTACGTTCACTTCCTTTGAGGGCATGTTTTCAAGTTAATAAGCTTTGTCAGTTATATGATTATTATTATGATGATGATGCTGCTGCTGTTGGATGGTGTTTATTATGATCATCTACATACCTAGTCTCAACATGTATCCTCTCCCATGTCAACGACATTCTTTCTTCCACAAGAAAAAGTTGTTTTTGTGCAAAAATATTTTTAGACTAAAAAGATAGATCCTGTTTCGTTTCAATGAGGAGGCGTAAAAAAGTAGGAGAGGCAGCAGGGTTCCTCACGACGCTCTACTGTAAAAGTATTATTTAGTTGCTTATTCATGTAAATCCAATATTTTCATGTATGATTTTCTTAGGTAGAATTATCCTTTTTGTTTCGCATGATGATCAATATTTCCACCCTGTCTGCATTTTCTTTTATATTTGATTATAAAATTATTATGATTTATTATTGGCTCTTATATTTAGTACCTGAGTGCGAGAATCATATAGATTTGAGAAATGACATGACGTACTTATTGTTTTCTTCCGTGTGTCTGTCTACACAACAAAACCCTCAGTAAACTTCACTTCTTCTTCTCCTGTCTCTCTTTATAAATGTAGGAATCTTTTGGGTTATTATTATTGTTTTGACATTAATGACTGGTTGTGAAGGAGTTTCCTGCAAGTAGAAAAGGAATATCTATCTAGCACACGTGTTTGTCTAGAAACAGCACTGCTGAGAAGAAAACTCTGTACATGCATAAGAGAAGAAAATAGATATGGAGTATGAGAAACCAGAAGGGTCGAGAGAAAGTTTATGTGAAAGATCAAAGGAAAAAAATCGCTGAAAGACAGTGTGTCATTCCTGTGATGATGATGATGCTATGCTGGGGTTGTAGATAAGGAAGGAGTTGCATTATAATGAAGACTATTTGTTATGCATAACTTCTTCGAAGCTTTCTCTCATCACTGGATACACAAGGCAACAGGGGAAAACATCAAGGTCAGCTGCACTCTACACCGCAACAGCACGTAAAAAATGTACCCTGCGATAGTGATCTAGTTTGATGTTAAAAATTCCTCATCCAACAAATTTCTTTCTTTCTTTTGCTTTCACTGGAATTTCCACAAATATCCCCATCCTACTTATTTCATTTTCCTAAGAAATACCATTTCCACGGAGCTTAGATCACCAATAACCAATGATAAAAATGCAATCAGACATGCATTGTGTTAAAGGTGCGTGCTCTGGTGGTCTCTGTAGCTTTCCACATGTAAATATGCACGGTAGCACTTGAGACTTGTTATTTTCTATTTGTTTGCATAATACAATTCACGGGAACATACAAAGCGCATTTTGTTTCTTTTTTTTCTTGTCTCCTTTCTTCTCTTGTATCTTTGTTGGTACAAGCAAATACACAAATGTTGTCACAAAATGATTACTCTTGGTGAATAGAAAGTGGGTATTTGGAGAGGAGGAGGACGAGGTTAGGGAAAAACAGAAAGAAAAGAAAGATTTACTTGTCTTTTTGTCTTTATATTGTTTTGCATCTTCAAAATTGGATTATTTAGAAAATTACCGTTACAAAAGAGAGTAGGAAGGAGAGTTTTATAAAACAAAAGAGAAACGCATTCTCTCCCCATCCCTCCATGTCCGCTTGCACGTGGAAAGGTAAAAAAGATCTCTTGCTGGTTTGTTGATGGCGGTAGTTCCCTTTTAAAGATGATCAACAATAAGGAATGAAAAGGGTAAAAGGAAGGAGAAAGGAGAAAGAGCGGAATCTAAACTACTTTCTCTTTTTCACATCCCATCTTATAGGCATTGCATTATTACTTGCAGAAGCAGCTGCTGCTATGCTACGATGACGGTATATAATGGGGCAGAAAGAATGACAAAGTACCCTGAAGTATTAGAGTACTCTTGTTGTTGTACTGTCTATCCAACTAAATATGTATACGTGTAAAAAAGCAAACGAAAATAGACGGTCGAGTTACTTGACAACGATGAGAAAAACCTTGATCCTTTATACTCATTCATATTATTATTATTTTATATACGTTCTTGCTGCCAATGTGTGTGTAATACTCTACGTGGTAGTTTTTTATAGAAAAAAATACTGCTTGTATATACTTACTACAGTTGTATGTGTATTCTTTTTTTTCCTTGTTCTAAATCATCCTCTTGAATCAGCAGCTCGCAGGGAAATAATAATATTGTTTGTTAAATAACTAGACTTGTTTCTCTTCTTTAAAATAATATCCCAACCATTTATGGATATTCTGTATGAAACAGTAAACCAGCATGATGACGATAATATTTTTTCCCATTTTTCACCATTTCCTCCATATTTCCTTGAATCATGTTTCATTGAAAAATATAAACAGGCTGCTTACTCAGGAGCTACATGGAGTAAAGGGGAAATATATATTATTATATCTACATAAATAATAATATACCTGCATAAAATCCCCGGTTTTTTCTTAGAACGTATTGAGCTACCTTTGTTTAGAAAGATGCATGCTTCCAATGGGTTCAGTATGTTTTCAATGATGTAAATACACACACCTGGAGTTTATTCTCAGCTTTTTTGGCGAGTTGTTCTTGATTGTCGTCGATGCCAAGTTCAATTTCCGATCCTTTCTGCGTCGAAAGCAATGCTAGTACTACATCATATATACAGGCGTACATTTGCATTATGTTTCAAACATGCAGGTTATATGTTTTGTTACGATTATTGTTTCGGAAATTGTATATTTGATGCTTTAAAAACATGAAATATTATGTTATTATGTATATAGATTTGTGTTTCTATTTGGAAGATAATATGTAATCAAAACAAGACTTTGCCAGACAGATGTAAGTTGTGAAAGTTGGCTGCTAAGTGAGTGAAATAATATAGTATACTCCGACGATTGATTTATGATTGACTTATGATTAACTGATACCATGGGGTCAGTCAATCATAAGTCAATCTGGATTTTTAAAAAATTAAAAAGCGAGTCACTTGAATAACCTGATTTAATCGGAGTATGGACGGACAGACAGACTTGAAAAAAGCAATGAGTAGCTTAACGCTACGCTACTTTGAACTTTTGTTGTAATATCCAAAATACATATGCCATCGCACAAATGTAAAGCTCCTGTAGATAATACAGATTTCCTAGACTTTTCTGACATGCTTGCACAAATAAAAGGAGAAAATAATATGCAGTATTTACTTCGTCATCGCAAACATTTCCAGTAAAGTCATGTAGAGGGAGAACGCTTAAAGAGTCTCTTTTGCTCACAATCCAACAATGTCTTCCAAATCGCCGCTATAGAGAGAACTTAGTTTCCATGTGTTTTTAATTGGATCAGAGGTTTTAATTAAGACCACTGCATTTAATATTAGATTCTTTAGAAAACACATCAATGGACTGCTATCTAAAAAAGAGTTTTAGTTATTATTGGGATAAAAAAAGGGGAATAGCTGAATAAACAGAGAAATGTTACGCCTCTTTTACAGAGGAAAAGAGTTTTTGATGGTTTTTTGAGCTTCACCACTACTATCCTAAAATAGCACGTGTACCAACACAAGTGGTGGTGATATCCTTTTGTAGGAAAATTGTAAAATATGCCTGTATTCACTGGAAAAATATTTGAAGGAGGAATTATTTCCATGTTAACACAAATAGCGGTTAAATTATTCCTTTTCGAGCGATAGTAGTGAGGTTTGGGTTACAACGTATAGTTTTAACGACTAAAAAATAAAGAAATTTGTACGTACATTCAATCAGCATATTATATGTATGTATGTCTCTGTTTGCCTGTTGTGGGTAATGGAATACGTTCCCAAATTCATTGCATCTTCATTGAGAAAGATAACATGCAAGCTGCAACTATTGCTCACCATATAAGGAGAAAGCTGGAACTGTTACTACTACTATACTGATGTGAAGAGAAAGCTGCTAGTTTCCGAATATTTTTTTCATTCTCCTCATGCAAACAAAAAACGCACATGGTCATGTGATTGCAGTGTAATTTAGTAATCTGGTGGTGGTGAAAAACACCCACTACTGCACAAGTCACATTGCTGGAAACTGTACTACTACAAAAACCAATAGACAAGGAAAGACATTCCATTCAACGGTCTTTGAAGCTGTCTGTCTCCTGCTGAGACAATTTATAGAGTGCATGAGCTCTAATATAATATGTCATGTAACACACACACATATACATACAGTGAGAATGTTATGCAGAATTTTCCCTAAGAAATCTGAAACCTCGTCGTTGTAATGTAACGCCTGCATTGCTGATGGCGTTGTATATTATATAATGGAATCAAAATGAAAATAGTGTACGGTAAAATTGGAGAAGAATAAGAGGAGACTTCGGAAATGATGAGCAGTGTAGATAGGACTGCAGTAGAAAAGTGTGCTTTTTACATTGGATGCGCAATTTTTATGCTTGTTCTTGCTTACATGTTCCAAACTTTAAAAGGGCCCTAGAAAGGAGCCATGCTTGCAAAATTTCACTTGACATGTCATCCAACTCATAAAACACACACAAGAGCATAAAATGAATTATAACCCTGAAAAGTACTCTACATGCATCATGCCGAACTTTGAAGAAAGATGTTCAACTTTGAATTAAATCCTTAATGTGATGAAGGGCAATTTAACTCTTCAAATTTATCAGCGTAAACACGAAAAGCCAATTTTTTAAAGTTTTAAAGTGTCGTATCACTAGTGATTTCCCAAACTTCTGTCTACACAAAGCTAACCTAAGAACACAGCACAGTATTTGTAGTTACATTTTTATTAGTTCCGCAGATTACGTATGCTCGATTTCAATTGTTTACAAATGAATTTGAAAAAATACTGATTGTGCAAGCCAGTAAATATGGATGTAAAACGGAACAAACTGATACATGCGCTCATTACTGCAAATTGATTTATATTTCTCATTGTGAACTCTGTTGACCTTTGGAATACGTTTCTTGTTCAATACGTCATTTATTACAGATGAGCAAACAATATTGTTTCTCTTGTCACTCGAATCAAATATTTTGGAAATTGCTTGACGCAAGGATTAACGAACCATTAATAAACTAAAGTATACAATTACATATGCTCCGTTACACAATGTTACTATCTGCGACAACTATACTTCTCCAGAAAACGTACTACGGAGTTCAGTAAACTATAGGAAGGCGGAGGAAAGTAGACAAATCAAATGTGAAATTTGAAAGCAGTTTGAAAGCATATTGTATTTATGATTTGTGCTGTTGTAGTGTATTTACAACTAGTATATGTTAGATCTTGATGACTAGTCTATCCATCTCCGTTTGCAATAACCCGCACCATTGCACACAGCAGAGCAGAAACAATAAAACACATTTGACAATAATAATCTTTGATAAGATACGGGTTCAGGTGGGTAAAAAGGATGGCATATGGATTACAAATGAATGTGTTCCTATTTTCTGTTACATATCATCAAATGTCTCACATATGCTTTTAAATTTAATACAAATTTATCCACAGTAAGCTCCGTTTTAATCTGCAATCAATTTATCTTGATTTATTAAATCTTTAGGGTCATTTTGTAGACATGGCGAAAATTAGTTTCATTGCTAACATAACTGTAAGATATTAATGGAATAAATAAATACAACATTTAAATCAGCACCTACTCTGCTAATGTTAGGTAGCAATTGAGCATATTATGTGCACGATATTTACATGTTTAGTTTTGCATTAGCTTTATTCTATAATTGACCTCTTTTATTTTGCTCAAATACAATTGCTACAAAACAAAAAAAAGAAATACTAATAATATCCATCATTATTTTATTCTTGCTTTCAACACTTGCTTTTGAAAATTCAATAGGATGAAGAGCATTTAATCCCTCTATTTTGGAACTTTGAAAACTGTTTGCTCATTAATGATGAAAATACTGGGTTTATTTTCTAATAAAATACCTGTGTTTGAACTCACACGAGATTGTGTGTGCATGTGCTCTTCAAAATGGATATTGTGTTGTGTCATGTTTCTCATAATCTTTGTTTTAATCGGAAACAAATATGTATTACATTCATTGTTTCATTTTAATCAAGGCATACCACGAGTTTGTTTAGACACATCATTCCAATATTTGGTTTTTGTAATCCTATCCGCAATCTGGACAAACGAAAAGTTCGGTGTTTACAAAAAACATGGTTTTTTTTGTCCGAAAAACGCAATGTTACCAAATATTCAATAAAATGTGAATATATCATGTAATTCCCAAATGTATATACATTTATAACCTAAACGAATAAAACATTTTTGAGAATGAACGTAAAAATTGCCAACCTTGCTGCTACCTAATGCCCCCTGCGATTCTTTGACAATGGAAAATTAGTCAGAACGTAATACCGCAAAACCCACACCTTCAATACCAGCCAGCATTTATGTGCATATAAATGTTGACCGTAAATCTTCCTAATATATCAGCTTCAGAATTTTGAAATACCTTCTTTGGATATTAACTGCTATAAGTAGAAGGCTGCTGTAAGTAAAAGATTAATGGTGAAGTATAACTTTTGATTAGATGGTTTATGCCTCAACGATATGATAACCAAAAAATATTGAAATAATTATAAATTTCTTCTTCACAGCGCTTTCAAAGATGTACTAATATATTAACAAAATTCTTTTTAATTGTGTAGTCATTTTGCCTTTTGAGAAGAATTTAACTGAAAATCCATGTAGGCATACATACGTTACTCTGGCCGAAAAGGAAATCTTTTTTAAAATCCATTTGACTGAATCAGAGATGGCAAAAACCGCGGTTTTGGAGGAAAAAACCACTGGTCTGGTCATTAATGGTTTTAAATGGTTTTTAACGGTGAATAAAGTGGTGGTTTTTAACGGTTTTTAATAGTTTTTGGGGTCAAGTGAGACTCCCACCTTGAATATTTACTCAATGGGTAAATGTTAATGCATACATAATTGATTTTTGACCATTTTGACCGTTAAAACCCACAAATCTGAGCTACAAGCGCCCCCACTAAAAACGGCCAAAACCGTTTTTGACCAGCTGCCATATCTGACTGAAATCTATGTACTGCAAAGGTGATGAACGGGCAAACAGAGGACTATTACACAAACAAAAATTAAATCACAACTTTAACTGTCGCTTCGTCTTCAGCGCCGAACTAAAATCAAAAGAAGGCATACCGTATCATTAGTTCATTATAATTATAAATGGCTCCACCACAATGTAATTATTCACAGTGTTTTAATTTCCTCTCTTCTTCCCTCCAGTTTTGTTTCATTGACACAGTTTCTTAATTCCTCCCTATATTAGATTTTAGCATTCAATTCCCTCAGGAGTAATAAAACACTGCGTTGTGTCAAGTAACATGCTCCTGGTCTCCTAGTTGCTGACTTATTCCTCATTAAAGAGCGCGGCGGAGGGAAAGAAAGACAAAGGATTCTTATGAATTGCTTCGAATGAGGCGTTTTTATGTTAACGACAACTTATGCTCCATTTTAGTTTTTTTTTGAATTGTACCATTAGAAGCTTTTTAATTGTCAGTTGACTCATTCTATTCTTTGCGTAAGCATGTGCATAATGTACATATGCAATTTATTTTTTGCTTGTTTTTGTTTTTGGCCTCATTATATTTATTATTGATGAGTATGCTTTGTATGTACTAATTGACGCCTAAATCTCTTCTCAATAAGCTCAAGCTTGTAATATTTTTTTTGTAGTGAGTACGCAGAAAACCCAGCTATTCAAAAAAACAGAAAAAAGGAAAGTGGTTCGGTTTTAACGAACAGGGATACGCAATATGAAAACACGTTGAACAATTCAGCTCAAACCAGCGATTTTCCCCTGACTTATTTTTTCGATACTTGATTTTTGACGCTTTAGTTTAGAATGCTTTATCTTTCACTCCAATTATCAGAACACTGTTATTAAATGCTTCATTTAAATCTATGACTATACAAATTCATTTGAGCCTCCCATTCAAAATTCATTAGTAATACATATGACCATGCTTCACTGGTACTTTAAAGACACTTGGATATTGCACAGATTATAATATTACCACTAACAAATTCATAGGTTTTGACGTGAAAACAAAGTAATCGGGGATTTTGTTTTTAGGTTTACTTACAGGCTACATCGAATTCCATCACAAAAATTGTATAGTTACGCAAATATAAAAGAAGGAAAGGAATAGATTACGCAACTTTTTTTCAAACCTGGAAAGTGATTGTCATATAGAAATGCATATAATATATTTTTTGAAGTAAACTTTACCCTATTAAGTGCATCGCTCATTTTTTGGAGATTTATTTTCAAAATTTTATGTAGAGGTTATGCATACCTATATTTCTTAATGTATGCTTTATTAAACTTTTTATAAAATGTCATTGACACTAATTTCGCATGTTTTCCTCCGTCGCAAAAAATATTTCAAGTTGTAATTACAATGATGGCATACTAATTAAAAGCTTTTAATGAGCAAAACTTTTCAATTTTACGTAAATACCCAGCGAAAACTTTTTTTGGTTTTTTGAAGAAGAATGGCACAAATGTTCATTGAATGAATCTACGACGGAACTATGAGTACAAGCTGCACTTAGATAAAATATTACAAGTCCCTACCTGAATGCGCAAAGGAGTTCATTATTTTTGAAAGAGTTTAATAATGCCTTCTTGTAATAGATAGCATAACTCAGAATCCATCCACACATTTGGTTTTTTATATCATGGTGGCCGAGAATTAAACTTCTGCGAACTGCATTCAGATCATTTATCTCATTCAAAGAAACGAAACGTTTGTTACAAAATGTGAGCACGTTATTAAATATTTTTGACGTCGAACTTTTGAACGTAATTCGCATATTAATTTCGGTTATATACTANCAAAATGTGAGCACGTTATTAAATATTTTTGACGTCGAACTTTTGAACGTAATTCGCATATTAATTTCGGTTATATACTAAAATGTCCAAGTAAAAATTGTGTGATTAAAATTAATGTATTGAAAAGAGTAATTGCGTCATAAATATTGTTGGAAGCATTAAAAAGTAGATTTGTTGAGAATTTGATTGAAATTTAGTCAAAACATTCCCTTTTGTTTTGCAGAGCGTATTATGAAATAAACAAAGATGGTTCCTATGAATAACACTATATAGGTCCTTAAAACGATAAATAATTGTGCCCTGAAATTGCTATTGAATCTCCATCGTTAACAACTGTGGTGATTAATGTTCCTGTCATAGAGCAATCATCTTATAAATTGTGAAGGAAAACAACTTTTGTGTGGAGTTTATAAAATAGTTAAATATACACTGCAAAGTCAACGTTATAGACATTCAAAAACTTTCAAGTTTTATAGGTAATTTAAAGCAAAAAAATAATGGGAAAGGCAGTGCTTTCGTCTTAGTCAGGATTTTTGGGTACGATAGCGATGTAATTTTCTTTTATCAAATTGAATGTCGTACAATAAATTGGAGTTCAAATCTGCTGGTAGGTTTACAGCAGATTTTCAGGGAGAGGGAGATAGGATAGGAAAAAGAAATTTGTGTGCGTGTGCGATTATAAGGTGAAAGTAACGTGAATTTAGAAAAAATAAACGAAACTCTTTGATATGAGGATAAACTTTCCTAATTGAAATTCTCTCTAGAGTATCGTATTCAAAGAAAGGCATTTTGTAGGATATCCAAGTATTATAAGATTTTCGAGGTGCTTTAAAGTGTTGCGGTATGACGGAATATTACTATTTTTTAGGTTTCAATAATCCTCCTGGATTGACATGGATAAAAAGTCAGAAAGACAAAGCAGATAAATTCTTTCCAAACATGCCATCGTTGTTGTTATTATTATTAATATAAATATATGATGGGGTTTTGTCACAAAAGATAATATCATGGCTACCATGCGCAATGCTTTTTACTATCCCATCCATTATACTTATGTTTAGATTTTGATGTTTTCTAGTGTCAACTTTGCGAAACAGCTCAACGGCAACAGGATTTCCTTTGCTATGCCAGGAATTACGACTTATATTTATTCTCGGTAAAACACATTATTGTGTTTTGGACTATCCCAATTTTGATTTTTATTCTTTCCTCACGTAACTTTATCCAAAGAATTTATAATAATACTGAATACTGTTTCTAAGATGTCCTCGAGAGAAAGAAAATGAAAGCATACTAACTGAAAAGGGAAAAAATCGACATGAAGGAAAACAAAATTAAAACTTTGTGTCACATTGACTTTGTTGCCAACAACATGTTTTCACAATGATATTATCATGCCCACACTTCGTTGGAATTTCTGTCTACTAGATTTACATAATGCGTAAATATTTTTGCATATACAAGTAATAGCTGTAATTGTAATAAGTCACATTTTTATCAGTCTTTATTACTTTCACACATCAAAAGATCACTTTTAATATAGCTTCTCAACAAACAACATTCTTAAAACTTCTATTAGTTACTTCCATTTGCATAGAGAAATTAAATTTTTTATACAAAATAGTTTCACTGACGTCTAAACTTGTAAAAGGAATTTCAGGCTGGCTGTCATATTTCTCTCTATTCATTTCATTTGTCTGACGAACTGGCTCACGT